>PVLC010002256.1:34109-118812 GCA_004027655.1 Graphiurus murinus | reverse complement strand
AAAAAAAAAAAAAAAAAAAAAAAAAAAAAAAAAAAAAAAAAAAAAAAAAAAAAAAAAAAAGGAAGCCATCTACAGAACCAAAGCAGAATTCAAAACAAACCTTGACATTGTGAAGCAGCTACATCCCAAAGCAGACTGTTTATTTCAAAATGCAAACACTTCTCTTTTCACACACAGCATACCCTGTTTCTATCATTATTATCAAAACACTTTTTGTTAACACAGAGTGCCAGATTTAAGCTGCCAGGGTCTAACTAGAAAGCCCACTCCATCCACAACTGCAGTTGTAAGGCTCACACACCAAAGGCCCCTATTATCCTTGTCGGTGCTCAGTTTCAGAAGACATGGGTTTGAAAGAGCCTAACAAAAACCATCCCCCCAAATGGGGCCCACATTCCTAAGGACACAGGGATGCACTCCCAAACTCTCCAGCTCCCTACACTGTTTTCATCTTGATCTAGAGTATGTGCTGTACAGACCCCTGAAGTCAGATCCTCTTCCCACTATAATTTAGCAAAGGATTCTGTTATATCCGTCTGCAGAAGGAATTTAATTTTTGAGAATGGGAAGTAATAGAGCTCACCCGAAACTGAAATTGCAAGGTTGGAACCTCCCTGCTTCTTACCATCAGCAGGCATGTAAAGTAGAGTAAGATTTATGTTCTTAAACCTAAAATATTCTGAAGCAATTATTTACTTAATATTTTGCTAAATTACCCAGGATTGTAGTTTTGATTAGGAAAGCAAAAGAGAAGTCTGCAGGTGGCCAGTAAAGCTAATTTTGAAGATAGCTCTGCTAGGCGCATGCATGGTCTTGTAGAATATTAACACTGTGTTACAAATGGCAGTGCCCTCGGGTGTTCACCTGCCACAGAATTTAATTTATTTTATATCTCATCTAATAGACCGAGTCTCATCTATTAGGTAAATATAATGTGGAAATATTGTCCTGTTTCTCTAAAGAGGAAACCAGCAAAGACAGGAGATTTATTCTCACAAAAATCTTTTTCTACTCCAATTGGGTTCAAATTGGGGCTGTGTTGTGACCTATTCTCTCATTAATGTTCAGTTTATAGGATGCTATCAATTACTGAAGAATCAAGTGTGCTGCTTGAGTGTGGGTAAGATAAAAACAAAAATCAGATCAAATAGACAATTTCTGTGATGATAAATTTACTGGTTGAATGTCATCCTCTAGTTGTCTGACATTCACAGGTTGAAAATATTTTTAATCTGTGAAACCCACTTAGGTGTTTGAGGTATTCATGAAGCTTGGTAAGGTAAATAGACTCAGAACTGGATAATTCTGAGAAATGTTTCATATTAGTGGTGACAGAAAAAGGCTTGAAGCAGTAAGCAACCTTTAAAAATAAAAATAAGAAGTAAGTGAATCAAATATGACATTACAATAGAGAGGAAATTGAATTCGTCTGCACGAGGTAAGGGTGGCTTCATTATTCATGGGCATCCTGGCTAGGCAATGCCACCAGAGACTGAGGCGGCCACCTTATTTCTGGAAGATAAATTCAATACATAAGGTATTGTTCTACTATATTCTCAAAATGTATAGAATACACTTAACAGATGGCAATGGCACAGTATTTTTATCTTTAGACATTCATAACAAGAAGGAACATAATTTGCAGCAAGGCAAACCTGGAATAAGTTTCATACAGACTCATCTTCTCAACTCATTTGACAAAATTAGTTTCTCAGGAGGAGGGAGTGAAAGCCAAAGGCATTAAGGTGCTTTTATATAAGTCACCTTGGTAGAACTGAGTTCTTCAATCAATAAAACAACTGAAGACGTGTTATCCCTAAGCCTTTAAATAAGAAAGCCTCTAAACATTTGGAGAAATCATCCAAAGAAGATTTCAATAATTCACTGATTCATTTAGTTTAATCTTTGTTTATCAAAGTTTTTTTTTAAGCTCTTTAAATTTTCTCCTGGAAATGAATCATTCTTTCTTTCTATTCACCTCTTATCTGACTCTTCCCAAATTACAAATCGAGTTGACTAGATGGTAAGCATTCAAGCCCGAACCCATAAATTTCCAACTTCTTACATGAACTCTGAGGGCCTTTCTCTCATCTTTTCTTCTGATGACCTGACCTCTGATTTCAGCAAGCCCCTCTATTTACAAATAACATGATGCCAGCCACTCAGTTTTAGGTTGTGCTGAATTCTCAAAGACAGAGTTGCCTCAAAGCCCTATTTCTAAGTGCACAATCTAGAAGCAGCTAAAACAGAGGTGAAAAACTGCCCGGAGGAAAAATAAAATCTACTTAATGGCCTGAGATGCTGCAACAACCATTAGAGCATTTGGGGAGAAAGCTTTGGACTATGGAGGAAGCTATTTCTCTGAATGATTGTAAATCATCCAAAATACACAGAATAGTTTCTTTGTTTCCAAATGCTAATGTTTTCTCTTTCCTAATTATAGAGGAAATCATTTTAAACGAGGCATCATTGTCTCTGTCTTCGCCGTTCCAAATGAAGGACTGGAGAGGCAGGTTTAATTGAGGTGGATGACTCGGAACAGGAAAATTTCAGGATATACTTAATCTTCTAAGAGATGAGATGTTTATCTCTTGAGTCTTTATAATTAAAATCTCTAAGAAGTAATTTCTTGCAATGTTCAGCCAGAATTTGCAACATCTTTAACCTGTAATTCTACAAGAAGGGGCCTGATTTGTGAGTTTGCAGTACCTTTGTTTTACATACTGAACTGAAATAGAGGCTCAGATTTGTGGTGTAAATTTAAATTGTAGGCTCATGACCAAAATGTAAGGAGGCTCTACTTCCCTATTGTTACATAGAAAACAATCACATCTCCCAACAAGTTGGTACTAGTGCCTTTCTTTAACTCCTCTCTTAATTCTCATTTACTTCATAAACAAGACTATTGGATTGATAGTTACAATCACGTAATTTACTAGACTTTTCTGTGTGTCATGTGTGTGTGTTTCTGTGTGTGTGTGTGTGTGTGTGTGTGTGTGTGTGTGTGTGTGTGTTACTGGTGATTGAATCTAGGGGCATTCTACTTTTGAGCTATACCCCAGTCCTTTTTATTTTGAAACAGGGTCCTGCTAAGTTACCGAGGGTCTCAGTTCCTGAGGCTGACCTTAACCTGCGATTCTCTTGTCTAAGCCTCCCAAGGACTAGGATTATAGGCATGTACCACCATGCCTGGCCTTCATCTACATACTCTTAATTACTTATGTACAGCATGCAACAAGTGATACAGAATAATTATGACACCAAAAGCTGTATACTATTTTAAGTTCAGAAAATGCTTTCACCTGCATAATCTCATTCAACTCTCACAAGAACCCTAAAATGTGTTTTGTATTAGCTTAAAATTTAGACAAAATTTAAGGTTTAAGGAATCAGTGCACCTTTCCCAAGTTTGCATAGCTAGTAGGCATCCAATGGTTATTGATTCTAAGATGCATTTTTATTTCTCACATTTTTATTGCTTCTTTAAGAATCTGTCGATCCAAGGAACATTGACCTGACAAACTATATGCATCCACTTGGTTTTCTTTTCCTGGGGAATAAGAACTCACTCAAACCCAGGATGATAGAAATGTTGTCCCTGGGAGAAGTAGAAGTATCTATATCCTTCCACGAAATGCTCTAGAAATAATCAGGAGAGATAATAGGAACACAAAGTTGCCAATAGCTTGGAATGGCAACCACTGGAAGAATACAGGAATGAGTTTGTATAGTTACTGTGCAGACAATTAAAAGCAAGGTGCAGATATTTGAAAGTTCAGAGTTTTAAGGATATCATCAAGGGAAAGCTTCCATTTTCAAAACAGATTTATACCATGGTTAAGCAAATATAAATTGCATATTCAGGTCTCCAAAAGTTCACACTTTTTGAAGGAAAAAAGCTGAAACAACTTTCTGTAAGTGATCTGCAGGTGAAGAAGGTGATCTGTGACTAGAACATCCAGGTTTTTGCCTTACCAACTCTTGAAGGGAAAAACCCCAAATATCTCAAGGGTATAAAGATAACATGTTGACCAGAAGGGAAGAAAAACTGTGGGTTTATCCATTTTTCTTTACTATAATAAAGTACCTAAAGCAAGTTTACTTTAAAAAGAGTAGTTTTACTTAGCTCAGTTATGGATATTCAAGAGCATGCCATCAGAATCAACTTGGCTTGGATGAGGAATTCATGGAGGCAGAAACATGTGAGAGATAAAGACTACAGCATCAAGCAGGAAGCCAGAGGGATTGAGTTCATGCTTAAAACAGCTCACTCTAAAAAAGGCTCAGGTTTCCCACAAATGTAATCTTAGTCCAAACTGAGGAAAGCTCACCCAATGACTAAGAGCCTCTCACTAGTCCCCACCTCCCAACATCACCACACTGAGGACCAAGTTCCCAACACATGAACACTGGGAAACAAACCACATCCAAACCATAGCGATGAGTGAGGAGGAAATCCACTCAAGGGCATTATTTCAAACAACCTCCATAGCATTTGCCTGACCTACTAAGGTGGTGTCTCTCTGCCTAATAATCTGTTAAGGCTCACCTAATTAGTGATGACTCAGCACAGATGGCCATTTGAGACAGCTCAAACAGCTGCCCTCAGGGTATCATAAAAGAAGAAATTCATGTGCACAAAATGACAAAAAAATTACCCCCCCCAAATTAAAATAAAATATTCTCTATTCTCCCTCCTCTTTCCTGTGTAACTTCTTGAACAACTGTGATTGTTTCTTGATAGGTCATTATCCAACTTGTTCTGACCCATCTGCCACCCTGTATCTATAAAGATCTTTCTAAAATATAGATCTGGTATAACACTCACATCCCTTCTGCTCTCCCCATGCCCCTACACCCTACCCCTCCCACACACACGATCTTAAGATACTTTGATGAATTCCTGCTAAATACAGATCAAAGTCTAAGTTCTTTATGATGAACATTGCTTTCACCTTATCCACACTGGTTTCCCAAACACAAAGCCTTTTTGCTCTATACCACTGCTGATGCCCTTTGTTTGGCCTGGGATATTTTCATACTTCTTCCTGTCTGTTAATTTCTGCTGATATCTCTAGGCTCACGTTTCCTAGATGGCATTTTCTAATCCTATTTTCTAGTTTATTTCTTCTACTTAAGTAATGTGATTATGTTCTTTTATAATCGTATAGAGAAAAGTGTTATTCCTGGCACCAGAAATGCTCTTAGAAAAGGAAATGTACTTCTTTGGGAAAAAAAGTATAGCCTAAAACTGGCTAGGGAAGAAGGTGAAATCACAAATGGTATCTGTGTGGGGAGTACTGCTAGGTATGAGACAATGGAAGAAATGTGTGGTTCTATAGGATAAGGAGGCAAGAATCAGAGAGAAAGGAATTTGATGGGGGCAATTCTGAAGGGCAGATTATACTCATTGAAACCACCTCTCAATAAATAACCTGGGATTATTGGTGCATTATATGAAAGACACATCTTGAAGTAGGTGGAATTATACTCAGAAGGCAATATAGACTAAATTCTTATATCTAGGAAAAGGGAGTAGAGAAAGGAAGCATTAGTGCAGGTGACAGCCCATAAAGGTATAAGCCTTATGATTTGTAAATATTTTAGAAGGTTCACATACTCAGGCATAGAAATGGAGATATGAAGCACTGCTGCCTATATCTCTAGATCCAGGTAGATTCAAGCGGAAAATAAGGCTACCTTTCACTTATAGGTTCTATCCTAGTCTGTTTTTGTTTGAATTAATTATGTATATGTCTGGCTTTCATTTTAAATTGTGATCTTTTATGGGACAGAGACCCAAGACAGAGAGCTTATTTCTGTATTCTCTTATGCAGAGAATATGGAAAAATACTTATGAGTGAAAACTCAACAAATATTTGTGTACTAAATTGAGTTAAGCTATTGATAAGAACATTCTCAAAACATCCAGAAAATCCAGAAAGATTCATGTGCAGTTTTCAAAAGTCCGCCAAAGTATGAATTGAGAGGAAAACAAGATGATGTGTGGTGAAGGTTGGGAAGAGGTGGCCCAGCATGGACTAGCATTAATGTGAGGCTAATATGCAGAAGATATGTTCTGAAAAATTACTTCTTTAATTAGGTTTCTCAGCCTTCAGACTATTGGTATGTTGAGTCAGATCATTTTTTGTTGTAAGGGACCATCTTATGTATTGTATTATGTTAGCTGCATCTGTATCCTCTACCCACTAGATGCCAATAACACCCCCAGAAGAAAATATGTTTTCAAACATTGAAAAATGTCCCCAAGGAAGCAAAACCTGCCCCCAGTTAAAAACTTCTAAGCTCAAGAGTAGAAACCTTATAGTGCTTCCAGACACAGAAGTGGATCCCAGCTTCAAAAGAGGATAGAGTTATGATCATGGAGACAATTCACCATGAGACATTCAGCTAACTTGGTGATGTCCTCACTCCTGCATGACCACGCTAATTCTTGACTTCAGTTCCTCGTTTTTAATGCAGATGAATACCTGACTATAGCAAATCTTCACCTTGGAAGCATTTCAGACCCTGGTAGGTGAGCATGATCTCTGCTGGCTGGATGTTTTGTACTGTGCATTCTTATGAACACTCATTTTGATACTTTAAATTATTTATCATTTTGCCTTTAATTTACTAAACATTCCATTCAATACTTAAGCTCCAGCAGTCAGCCTTTCTTGACCTGAGGCCTGACACTCATCCAGTTCTGCTGCCCTTTCCTGGATTCCTACAACTTCTCTACTGCATGTGTTCTTATCCTGGATGTTATGACATTTAATATTAAATAGCTGCTTTGGCATTAAATGCCTGAATTTTAAATACGTATATCATCATCAAGGACTGAATCTAAATATAGGAATCACTGAATCTTACTAATCAAAGCTTCAGAAAATAGGATGGAATTTCCCTTTTGCCTTGTGGGTTCTTAATATTCTAGAACTGCCATTGGAGGGAAAAGTGCTAATGGTATCAAGAAAATTGATGGCAGTATTTGAGGGCTATTGTAATGCACTCTATCACAAGTAAATGTGCATAAACGGTATCACTTCAATAACTGTACATGGTAACCCTCGAGCTGCCTCATTCCTGCTCCCTTCCCATCTCAGGCTATCCAAATTTTAATAATGAACCAACCTCCTTTTTCTTGAGGCATTTGAATGAATTTCTGTTCCCAATGCCTAAATGGCAAAATGTAGGCTCTAGATACTTCTATACTCAAGATAACAACAATCTATTGAAAAGATTAAAAGCAAGCAAAAATCCAGAAAGCCTAATAATAATAACATAATACATTAGGTCATTTTAAGACTTCGGAAAAGTAAAAGAAATCAGAATATTATCAGTGTGGCCACATCAATCACTTTGGAATAGATAATAATGTGGAATGGAAAGAAGGTGGAGGAAGATAAGAAAATAGGAAGGTGAAGTCTCCATCCATTCAGAAATTGAGGAGAGGTCATTTTTAAAATTGCTCAAAAACAATCCAATGAATTTCTCAAGAATAGCTCATGTTATGCATGAATTACAAGAATTCAGGAATCCTCAGAAACTTCTCATTCTAATTAGAATTGAGAGTTGACTCTGAAAATGAGTTATGGTAATCAGTTACTTATGAGACTTGAGTCCCTGGAAATCAAGAGTTTTAAACTATTAATTGACTCATTTTGTAAGAAAGATATATATTTAAATCAACTTAGATTTCTCTGTTGGCTCTATTTTACACAAAGAGAAGAAAGAAGGAGGGGATATTGAGGCATACCACCCATGACTAATTGGCGTCTAAGAAGAATTTAAGATATGTTTTGCCTTTAAAGCTATAAGAAGAAATACAGCTGTTTTTCTATCAGATGCTACTTTAGCATGAATCTTTCCTCATTTTATTTTACAACTCCAATAACTAAACATATATGTGGACTTGCTTTAGTCTCAAATGTGAAAACATTTTTCTCACACATACAAACACATCTAATAACAAGGGAATGCTATTTCACTCATTCATTTGGTCAGTCATTTATTCAACAGATATTTATTGAGGGCCTCCTATTGTTATTCCCTGAGAACATCAAGAATTTTAGTAGAAGTATACTGCTTAAGGCCCCATCCAAGTAACTCTTCTAGGTACAAAATCTTGCCCAAGGAACAGAAACACTTTGCTATCAGATGACTTCAACACCCCTAACCAAAGCTGATTGGCTACAAATGGTCACCTGACCCAAGGCTAGCCAATCCACAGATTGAACAGTAGTCTGGTCTGAAAAGATAAACAGAAACCATTAGATTTCCTCTTGGGATATTTAAGGAGAGAATCCTAAGAGACTAAAGTGGCTGACAGTACAAACTAAAATAAACTAAGTAAAGGGGGCATCAGGTAAGCCACAAAAGCCCTTGTGGCCTGAAATTTTGAGGAACTTGCTCTGTGAGTCAACAGAGAAATTCATCTGGAAAAAAAACAGGAGCATGCACATAGACCCTGCATACCAGGAAGGAGAACTGGATGTCACAAGAGTAGCAGGTCCCTGGAGCTGCCCCCCTCCTGCTCACTTCCCATCCCAGGCTATCCAAATTTTAATAATGAACCAATCCCTTTTTTCTTGAGGCAGGCATTTGAGTGAACTTCTGCTCCCAGTTCCTAAATGACAAAATGCAGGCCTCACATAGTCATATGTTCAAAACAGCAACAAATTTTTGGAAAGATTAAAAACAAACAAAAATCCAGAAAATCTCACTCTAGCATTGAGACAAACTTCAATTTTTACACAAGCACTGATATGTTAGGCCAACCAACTAGATAATCTGCTTTATGTGCAAAATTAGGACGCCCCCTACTTCCCTCCCCACAGAGTCTTATGTTAGTTGCTTAAATTTGCTGAGGCAATTCTATTTGACTCTGTATATCCCTGTCAGGCTCCTGTGTGAATGGCTTAAATTCCCCATGTGGCTTACCCTGGAGTTATGAACAGGAAATGAAGGCAAAATGGATGGCACCTAAGCTAGCGGGAAGACTAATGTAAGTAAAACACAGTACTGTACTGTGGAATTTGTAATTGGTTTTAATCATATTTAACATCTGTTTCTCTACTTTAGCATATAATTTAGATGAAGCGGCTTAGAAGTCTCAGCAAGAATCCATATTTTACATTTATTGAAAGAGGAGCACTTTCCAAGTGATCAAATTGCTCTCCTAATTCACTCATAATAATGCAGTAATTTGGAAAGTCCTTTTTATTTTCCTCATGAAATTTTCTTAATCAGTGGTCTTGGCTACTGAAGACTTCCCTCCCCCTCACAGCAATGGAAGATTCACAACCCAGCAAAACTTCTCACAATTCTCCCCTAGTTGGATGTGTATGTTGTTTCTCTCTCCATTTGACCTCTAACATCACTTTGCTGGTGAAACTGCTTTCTGAAAAGCCACTGATTGTATCCTAATCATCAGACTCAAAGCACCATTCTCACTTCTTGTCCTCCTTGGCTTCCAGACAGATATAACACATGCTATTTGAAATCCTCACTTCCTACTGCATCCGTTGATTTATAGGAACGAAAGACTTATAGTCTTACGAAAGATTTATAGTCTATGAAAGACTCTCTCTTTCCATCTCTACAAATACAGAAAGAGACCCATGACCCTCCGTCTAGGTCAGTACCACATTTATGTTCTATTTCTTTAGCACATTGCTTTTCTTTTTTTTTTCCAAGAAGGTCCAATATTTATTAATTTTTGTCTTCATAAAATATTGAATTTACAAATCAAAGTATATTTAATAATGAAATAGTACAAAAGGAAATGTTTTCCTCAGTTCAAATCATGGTCTTCATGTTATTCTTCCAGAACAACACTGAATTATACCACAAGACATTCTTTTTTTTTTTTCAGCATGGATATTTATACATTTATTGAGCACAACAGGCCAGCCTTAGAAACTTAATGAGACCCTATTTGAAAATAAAAAATAAAAAGTACTGGGGGTATAGCTCAGAGATACAATGACCCCATGCTCTAAACCAAGTGACCCAAAAGAAAAAACAACAGGCCCACTGTCCCTAGAACCCCACAGTTCCAACCTCATACTCTGAATGAGTATGCTCTATGCTCTGATCTAAGGTTCTCCCCGCCTTAAGTTACCTGCCAAACCCTTGTAGGCTTTTCTAGTCCCTGATTCTATAATGCCTTCAACTACACCCCTATACCAGCAGTTGATATTTACTAATGTTTTAACACCAGCTCTCATAATTCTTTTTTCTTTTCAAGAATCTTATAAACATCAGGCTTTGAATATCATTTATTTTCAGATGCTACCTAAGTGTATACTTCAATCCATATCTTTCTTCTTGTTCTATACTCAGATGACTAACATCTTGCTGGTTATTTCCATACAGATGTCTCTTATACAATTTAAATTCAACATACTCCAAATTGGTATCATGAACTAACTACCCCATCTTGCTCGCGCCACAGACCAAAATCTCCCAAGTTCGTTTTTTTAATTATTATTTTCATTTTATTTGGTGGTACTGAGGATTTAATTCAGGAGCATTCTACCTCTGAGCTGTACCCCCAACCTTTTTTATTTTTTATTTTGAAACAGGGTCTAAGTTGCTAAGGGTCTCATTAAGATGCTGAGAATGGCCTCTAACCTGTCATCTTTCTGTCACAGCTTCCCAAATACTGAGATTAGAGATGTGCACTACCATGCCCAGCTCCAACTTCTTTATTTCTATTATTTCTCTTTTCCTCTATATCTATGGTCTCAAATTCCCAAATCAAATCATCTTCACATCTTCTCCTCTTATGTCTATAAAGCTGGCGCTAAACTATGTAAGCATGCTTCTGCAAAGCCTCTTGAATGCCTCCCCTTTCTACAACCACAGCTCAAGTTCATATCATAATACTTCGTTGTCTGTGCAGAGCCAAGTCCTGAACTAGTCATCACTAAATCTTATGCTATTTCCTAGTGGTGTTCTCTATCTATCTCTATCTCTATCTCTTTCCTTGAATGCTTACATACTCTGATAGGTTCTATTATGCTACCAAATTAATTTTCCTAAGCATAGCTCTGATACAGATAAAACACATTCCATTTTCCCCCTGACTGCCAACTAAATGAAGAATATCCACAGTATTGTCCAGCCTACTTTCCCAGAACCATCTCCTCATTACTTTGTACTACAGACATCATGTTCCACACAAACTAGACTAGACTTCTCGCTGTTTCTTACAAATGTGTCATATTCATCCAACTCTGTGTTATACTATTCCCTCTGCCAGAAACCACTCCCAACCATCTCTCCCTTCTTTGTCCATTGCGAAAGTCACTTCCTCCTAATGACATCTGTGTATTAGCTTTTTCTTGATTTCTATAATATCTTAGTTATACTACTAATTTAATACTCAAGACTCATACTGGGGTGACCCAAAGGTTCAGAATGTAGTGCAATTTATCACATGAGTGTCACACACAACGAAGCTACTGAGTAGGTGTGAGTCATTCCATCAAGATTCACCCAGCCTCCACATATAAATTATTGTCCTCTTCTGATACATAATCTCATTTAAGCTGCATGTAATAACAATGTACCATGAGGCACTTACTATTTCTGTCCTTTTACAAATGAAAAAGCCCAAAATAATATTGTTTGCAGTGATAGTTGGGAATATAGGAATCAAAACTTCCTTGATAGTAAGACTTACTATACTTCTCTTAAGGCATGAACCTCTTAGTCACCTACAATCATTGTGTCCTTGTCTAATTCACTGAATTTTCTTAGGGCAAACACTGTGTCTCCGATAACAGCTGTCATAATGGCAAGCAGTTAAGTAGGCATTTGATACCTATCAAATGAAATGGGAGGGGTCAACGTTACATGTCCATTTTTTTTCATATCAACATCACAACAAAACATATGTCATTGGAAGAATATAGTCTCAATGAAGAGTCACATGAGGCTTATTAGTGGCTCTCAGGGAATACAATGAGATTTTTTTAAAAAATCAATACTATAGGCCATCCACTGTGTTAAAATCTCAGTGCTCAGAATCCCTCTTGACCCAGCTGATGTAGTGAGTCACTGAGTAGAAAACCTTCCTGAAGACTAAAGCTCTGAAAAGGGAAATTTACTTTTAGCAGGGTCCACTTAGCCTGCAAATCCCCACTCTTGCTTTCCTCTGCCATGGCACATTTTCTTATTTAAGCTGTCGGCATTTGAAAGGTCCCTCTGAATAATTGATGACTTTCTGGAAATACACAGGGAGCGTTTTCGCCAAGAACAGGAGCCCCATTTGGGGAGCTGGTCAGATTAGAAATTCAGTTTCAAGTCCAAATCCCTTTCAACGTGAAACCTTCTGTCAGCTTGGAAAGGGAAGGCCAGGCCTGGTCAGCTTTTGGCAATGATGTAGCTATATATAATTAGGAAAAATTTTAATGCAACAAATATCACTTGTTTCTATGAACAAAAGTCACTGTGGGAATTATTGCTGCTACCATTACTCTTTTGTAAAGAATAATCACTGTATATAAATTACTACATTGCAAATCTCATATCTGCACATAAGGCATAAAGAATTAAGATTGTGGCTGTTTTATGTGGCTTTGTAAAAAAAAAATCACTTAACTATTGCTGAGAAGAACCAAAATGATAGAGTCCAAAGCACTTTTTAACCAATATATGGAGAAATAAAACGAAGAACAAAGGATCACAAGCTCTTTTCTCATGCAGACATTTTTGGCACATAGTACTAACAAGTTTTGACTAATTCAGGCATCATGGATGGAGGTGGAGATAAAGACTTTTGCCTATATATGCAGACTGAAAGATGATAGTTCTTCTTTCTGCTTATTAAATTAAGTGATGCACATGAATATTTTTATTGCACATCTTCCCCATTAATATTTTCATTAAGTCTGTAGATTCTTGTATAATGCTGGGATTATCTGATTTATTTAGACTAGAGAGCTTCTATTTAGCATGCTGTAATGCTCGGTAAAGGGCTTCTGACAACAAGCAAAGATTTAAACATTTATTTTGCAATCAGCAGGCCCCCTCAAATTACATCTTAATCATAACCCAGGTACAAATCAGTAGGTTTATTGTGAATAAAGTTCCTCATCTATAGAAATAATCTTTCAAAATAACCCATGGAATGAAATTCTCATTATACTCTACACAGTAAACAATGCAGGTGTATATTTTTAATCAATTATTCCAAAATATCTATTGAGTGCCCCATTTTTTCTATCGAGGAATGCCAAAAGACTATGAAATGGACTCTTCCTGCTCTCAAGAAGCCAACTATCTAGATGTCAAGAGAAAAATCTTGACAATAAAAGAAAACAATTTAAAGGTTACAGTCTTACCTTTTACTGTATTTTAGTATCTAGTTATGAATCTTAAATAGGGCCCAGAAATAAAATGTCTCCCATTTCCTCTCATCCAACCTGACCTCCACTCTCCAGAATATCCACTATCACCATTTTGGTATACTTCCTCATTCTGCCAAACATCTTCAGCAGCAGGATGATGGGGACAAAGTGCAGGTGCCCCTGCTCAGTTCCATCTAAGGACTGACACACGCTCTTCACTTTAACATTGTCTCTGGGCCATGTGGTGCAATATAAGTGTTGATGTTGACTTGAATTGCATTGTACATATCTTGGCTGCTTTACTCAGGTAGAACTGGGATTCCCTGTGATCTGGATGCCACTTTCCATTTCTGACAAAGAAGATGAATAGCTCGCTGTCTTCAGTCTGATTAGTGGCCATTTTAACCAGCCTGTGGGATGTGGCCCTTTTCCCTCACCAGCACAGGCATGTCAGGGCCAGAGGAGCCTGGGCCAGCTTAGGGCTGCTGCCTTGTAAATCAGGCCTGTGCAATCCAATGGAGAGAACAGGGCTTCCTGGAGAGAGAAGGGCTCACTCTGCCAGAGGTGCGCCCAACTCCTGATTTATAAATCACTTCCTGGAAAACCAGGTGCAAAATCAAGGTTTATAAATCAAGACTTTTTATTTTGGATTCACTGGCATGACTTAAAATCTGTTTCAGGACTTGTAAATCTATATTAGGATTTGTAAACCCATTTAAGGATATGGAAATTAATTTTGGACTTACAAAACAATAAAAACCATTTGGCTACAACTACCATTAAAGAGAAGAGAGACTTATAAATCAAAAATAGGCTTCTAAGAATTGCTGGCAGGGCTCATAAATTAAATTCTGCCTTTATAACTTCAGGTGACTACAGATTTATAAAGCCAACTTGTGAATTATCAAAAAAGTACAAGAGTTTTATCCTAATTTGAAATATAACAGAGCAGCCTCACAGTGATACCCTATTGATAAGCTAAATATTTCAAAATAAGGATAATAATCTACTTGGACTTGATGGGCTTGATTTATGGATTATGGTCTATGCCTATATTTAGCCTACAATTAAGAGAGTTAAGGAAATCTGAGACCACAGACCAGGTGTTATGGTTAATTTTATATTATCTTGACTGGGCTAAAGGACACTCCGATAGTTAGTAAAACATTATTTCTGGGTATGTATGTGAGGGTGCTTCTGGAAGAGATTATCATTTGAATCAATAGACTGAATAAAGAAGACCACCCTCACCAATGTGGACAGGCATTCTCCCTTTCATTGAGGGTCTGAATAGCACAAATAGGTGGAGGAAGGGTTAATTATCTCTTCTCCTTAGCTGGGGCATCCAGAAAGAATATCTTGCCCTTGGACATCACAGCCCCCCCCCCATTTCTCATTCTCTCTCTCTCTCCCAGACCATCCCCTCCCCTAGTTCTCAGCATGTCAGGCTCTGGACTGAATTATAACACCAGCTTTCCTGCCTATCCATCCTACAGAAACCATATCACGATGTCCCCAGTCTTCATAAGCACATGAGACAATTCCCATAATAAACCTTCTATCTATCTATCTGTCTATCTATCTATCTATCTATCTTCTATCCTATTGGTTCTATTTCTTTTAAGAACTCTAATATAATAGGCGCAACATAGTGAGAAAATCACTGCATAAACTATAAGATCTCTGAGTTGCTTTGGCTCTAAACTGTAGGTATTTAATGGATGTTCAGTCTCCATAATACAAGCCAAACCTGGACACTTTATCTTTTAGAGCTCATTAGATGTTTTACCTTCCAGGTAAAAATATTGCACAAGAAAGCTGATCTCAGCCCCAAATTGTTACTTTATTTTTTCCCCTTTATTTTTTTTATTTATGTATCTTTTATTTTTTATATTAATTGGTGCATTGTAATCATAAATCTTTGTTAGGTACAAGCTGGTAAAGGCATACATGCACACATTTGTCATTTAACCTTTCCCCAATTCCCACCCCACTCCCTTGCCCTCCCTCCTTCTCAAGTTCAGTTTTGTGATTGACTTTGATATATTTGTGAAAGTACATCATGTGCATTAGGGTGCGCCCCCTCCCATCCATCCCCTTCAGTTAAGTCAACTTCTTTGCTTATCTAGAGTTTCTCCTTTTTCATCTGGAGTCCCTCTTGTGCCCCATCTTCTCCCTAGCATCCACATATTAGGGAGAACATATGCCTTTTTATTCTTTGTGACTGCCTAATCTCACTTAATATAATGTTTTCCATTTGCATCCATTTCCCTGCAAATAACATGATTTTGTTCATCTTTAGAACAGTGATTCTCAGCCAGGGCAATTTTGCCCCCCAGGGGACTTTTGGCAATGTCTGGAGATATTTTTGGTTGTCCTACCTAGAGGAGCACTACTGGCATCTAGTGAGTACAGACCAGGGATGCTATTTAATATCCTCTAGTGCTCTGAAAAACTACCCACAACAAAGAAGTATCTGGCCCAAAGGTCAATGGTATAGAAGTTATAAACTGTGCCATAGATGAATATTTAGTACAAGCCAGGGCATAATGAATTCATCAAGATATCGCCTTCTCTGGTTCCAACAATTCTGCCATTCTGGGCAACCCAGGAGCTTTTGCTTTTTTAGTCAATCTGAAAGAAGAATGTATTCAAAATTAGTAATGTAATAAATATGATAGATCCCATTGTGAATATGCTTTGCTATCTCAAGTGTGTGCTGAATTTGATCAATAGATCTTCTGTAGAAACTGAAGTTATAGCATTTGGTGAAATTATATTATTTGACTGGAGAGACCCCTTCATTTTATTTGAAAACAAGTACATGGGTTAGGAAGCAAATTCAAGGCAAGAATTCTTTCCGGCTTTGTTCAACAGTTGTATAAAGGAGCCCCATGTGGTGAACTCCTAGGGAGTCTGAGACCCTTTTGATTATATGGTGTTTGGAATAAAATAAAACAAATCCCATATTCTTTTATTCTGACCCGAAAACGATTTCTAAATGATCACCTTGGGTGTTCTTTCCCTCTACTTATTGCTGTGTTCTTCCATTTGAATTACTGCTCAACATCACCTCAGAAGCCAGCTGAATGTTGGCCGATTGTAAGAAGACAATCTCATATTGAGATTATAGTAGCTCTCCCCAGACTTGCTCTATTCGTGGACCCCATCATTATAAGAATCCTAAAGACAGAGACAGAATTCGACATTCGAATAGTGCATTTGAAGCACATGGTGAAGTATATTGTGTAAATGCAAATGAACAGAAATATGGCATTGTAAGAGCTCAGCCACTTGTGCAATTAGGAAGGAAATCAGGATTGTAGAGTACTGCATCCAGCTGAGCACTCAATTATGCACATTTAAAAAAAAGTTCAAGGAAACTTGGTGTGGTGATTCAGATTTTTGCAAAGTTTAAATCTAAATGATCTGAGATGCAACTAGTAGAGTTGTATTCATGCCCCACACTCTCTGCAAACATTTCCTGTCATCCTAATATAGTACATACTGTTCCTCTAACTTAATGTTTTGTCCCATTGAATAAATAATTAATAACCCTAACTTAATAACTTACAAACTCTTTTTCTTTCCATAGACTCCATAAGCATCAAGGTGCATGAAGTCCAGCAAAGACACGGTAGGGAGGGGAGCTTCTATTATGTTATTAGAGTCACTCATAGGAGCATGATGTTGAATAAGGATGAGAAAGTATCAAGAAAATGCTGGGTTTCCTGGAAGTTCATCGTTCTATGTAAAACAACACTAAGCAAACATACGTCTCATAGTTATGAGCAGTGACTTCTTTTTATATTAATTTATTATCTAATAGGTAAGCACATAAGAGAAAGATATAAGACACATTAAGAATGATTGCAGGAAAAAATTCAAAATACTTGCTATTTGTTATCAGAAAACCTACTCCCCCTGTCCTTCTGTTCCCTATTTCCTCTCAATAAGCTTTGCCCTGCTGCCCAGGAAGCCTCATACAGCGTAGCCCTCCCATGGGACATATAGCCATGACCACGATCCTTTTAACTCTCTTTTCTCTCCAACCATACTTGTCAGAATTCTGATATATAGCCTTCAGATAACAATTCATTTACTAAATAATCATTTAGCTAATATTCATTGTGAACCTAGGCCTTCCTAGGCCCTATTGGGTGATGGGATAAAAAGGTCAGTCAGTAATAGTCTGATACTGAGGCACACACTGTCAGGCTGATGGAAGAGACAATATCACATATCCCAGGTGCTAAAACAAAGCCGCTTCAAGGTATAGTGGGAGTACAGAGCAAAGAGGTGAGTTCATTAAAAAGAGTCTGTGCTTAAGCTAATTCTTACAGATGAGTAGAGGAGGAAAACAAGCAGAGAAGTGGTGGGAAGAATATTATAAATGAGGAAAGAGTAGGGTCAGACAGATTCTTAGGAGGCCAGCATTCAGAGTATTCAAAATCATTTGGTATAGATAATGCAAATGAGTTTCAACTAGGAGAGTACGCAGGAGTTTTTGTTGTTTGGTTTGGTTTGGGATTTGTTGTTGTTTACTATGAGAATATAATTTGATCTTTCCTATCAAAGAAATAGCTTGACTTGGGCTCCATTTTGTAGAACTATCATTGTATAACCTTGTGAGTGTTTGTATTTTTTGTAAAGATAGCATTTCCTGGAAATTGTGAGTGTCAACTCCTCCCCCGGCATCCCCTTTAGCCAACAGCATAAAGATTGTTAGACCAGGCCCCCACCAATAGGAGCACAGCACAGAAGCCCCAAACAAGAAATAAAATACCTAGCAGTTTCTACCACATTGTTCCTGTACACCTGACTTGAGTGGTAGCAGGATCCTTTTTTGCAAAAAAATAAAATTTGCCTTGCTGAACTGCTTTTGAAGATGTGTCTTTTCTTATGATGCCATGGAAATTTATTTCTAACATTACTTTAGGGAAGAGAAGGTGGCATTAAAGTCACCTGGGGAGATTTATCAAAATACATGCCTTCTGATGATTAATTTTTGTGTCATCTTGTGTGAACCATGTATCCACATATTTAATCAATCATCAGAGTAACCCCCCTTATCTGTGGAAGATACATTCTAAGACCCTCACTGAATGCCTAAGACCTCAGATAGTATCAAACCCTGCATATACAGTACTATTATTTTTCTTACACATATATACCTATGATAAAGTTTAATGTATAAATTAGGAACAGTACGAGGCTAAAAATATCTAACAATTAAGAGCAATTATAGCAATATACTATAATAAAAGTTATATGAATATTTCTCTCTCAAAATCTTATATTTCTGTACTTATGTTTCTTCTTCCAGTGATGCCAGTGATGTGAACTGACACAATGCCTCCATGATGAGATGAAGTAAGGGGGGACCACGTAGACCTTGCAACATAGCATCAATCTGCTCTCTAAAGGTTACTTGAACACAAGTGCTGGGACACCATAGTAGTCCATCTGATAACGAGGCTGCTACTAAATGACTAATCAGTGGATAGGGTATATATCATCAATGTGCTGGACAAAGGACAAAGGGATGCATTGTTTCCGGGGTGGGACAGAGAAGGACTGCATCATACTTCTTAGAACAGGACACAATTTAAAGCTTTTGAATGGTTTATTTCTGGAACTTTCCATCTAATCCTTTCAGAGTGTGATTGACCATGTGTAACAGAAACCAAGGAAAGGGAAACCATGGATAAGAGTGGGTTACTGCACCCTGGATGTTGGTTTCTGAGTGTGTTTTTCTATGAGAGTAACATTTAAATTAATGGACTTCAAGTAAAGATAGTTGCCTTCCATAATATAGGTGGGCTGATCCCCCTCAAACAAGAGGGAATTATGCAGCCTTCAGACAGGCACTGCAGTGCCAGCTCTTTCCTAGGTCTCCAACATGCTGGCTCACCCTGCCAGCTTTGGAGATCTCAGCTTCCGCAGACCCATGAGTCAATTCCTTAAGCAAAACCTATGCATATATACATATACTGCTGGTTCTGTTTCTCTAAAGAACCCCGACTAATACATTTGTATCCCACCAAAGATCACAGGCCTGAGTCTAAGGTGCCTATGAGGGACTTTGGGAGATAAGATTGTACAAAAAGGCTGGGAAAGTAGGTTAGAACATGACAACTACATAATCCAAAGATTTAATTACTGCCAACTGGTTTGTAATATGCTTTCTTCCTTGTGTCTTTTCCTACTAAAATACGTGTGAAGAGAAATAACCTACCCCTAGCATTGGCTTAGCAAGTGATATGGATTTTATAATTGGGCCAGTTTCTTCTGGCAGTTCATGAAATAGCCTCAATTCAAGTGGTAAGAAAGAAATGGAAGGGAAACTAAGGGTCTAGAGAGTTCATAAACCATATCACTGAATTCAGGATAATTCAATATTGACTTTATTGGGAAACTTTTCTTGCCATCAAGATTTATCAGCCTTATGAATAGTCAGACCCGGAGAAGTTAAGGAAACCTCACTAAATCACATCAAACTAGACTGACTAAATTTAGTACCTAAGTATAAAGTTTAGGAAATGATCCTCAGGATATATTAAAGGCAGACAATATTTTCTCCTGTATTTTCAACGAAAAATCTTACTTCTTCATAAAAACTTATTTCCTTTTTCTCTCGTGGGGATGGGAAACTATCTTGACTGACTACACATATCTTTCTTGTAAAGTCTTTTTGGTCTTACCTGTGTCAAAACCAATAGGAAAGCAGATTTATATGGAAACAAATCCACATAAGAAATGCAAGAGGGGAGAGACAGGTAGCTGACTGCTCTCAGACTGTTGAGGGCAATAGACCCGAGGTATATGAATCCATGTTGGTCTCCCAAGCTCTCTGGGAAGGCTGGAGGGATCACTTCAGCCAGTGTCAGCTAAATACCCCCTGCCTGCTCAACAGAAACCTTGGTGTAGAGGAAGGGAAATTATAGACTGAAAAATACTCTTTTTTGTAAAACTCCAATCATGATGCCCAGTGAAATGATAAATGAATGGGTTTTTTACTGGCAAACCACAATAATTAGGCCATTCCTCACTTCTTTAGTGAAGGCAGACCGAGATATTTAATCATCATTATGCTATCATGTGATTCTAGCAAAGAATTATGATCGGAAATAAACATTTTGCTTGCCCCCTTACACAGTTTTTTAAAGGTAGCACTGATGGGAAAACCAAAAACTTTTAAATCATGCCTGAAGTTTCAGGAGAAATAGGACCCTAATTTTTATATTTTAGATAATTTTAGCACGTTTTATTATTTTCATAATGATATTATAGGAGTACTATAAAATATGAAAAATACATGTGAAAAGTTAATATAATCACCCATCATTATACTTTAAAAGAAAATTACTATTAGTAGTATTTTGGTGAATTGCCTTTCAACCTTTCTTCTTTTGAGATTTTATTTTTAAAATAATATTTACAAAGTAGCAAGGTTTAGATGCTTCTCAGAGACACACAGAGGCATTCCAATGAAGGCAGCAAAATGTCCTTATTTTAGAAAGCAATCTTGGAAAACTTAGAAAGCATTTTCATACTAATCACTGACCAGGCATGGCCACAACTCAGGATTAGGTTTTTCATCTTATCTTTGTACCTGAAATCATCTGGGGGAAATGAGTCAACACAAATTAAGAACTTTGAAGGAATAAATATCTTCAAAGAGCATGAATCTGTAATTTCCCCAAAGAACAGATTTATGATCTAAGCCTATTCTTTTCAACTTAATGCATCGACTCTTCCATGGGCTGGTAAAAAGCAGTTCAGTAACTGCGTCTTCCATCCTCGGTGATAAGACCTCCTGCAATAGGATCAATAAGACCTGCTTTCAGAGAACTTTTTTCTTATCCCATAACCTCAAAAATCATTTTGTGCCACAATGATCACTACGGGGAGGAAAATAAAGAGATGTTGAATCTATCAAAGTTTTTCATAGCAAGGCCGGTTTATTTCAAATCGTCACAGCATGGTAGTTAATAGCTCTGGAGCAGCCAAAGGATGGAAGCAGAAGGAAAAATGAAGCTGAAAGATCCTCTTCTTTCTTTACAGGAACCTTCAAAGTTAAAGGGGGGATAAGATTCATATTCCAGGCATTTATGGTCCAATTTGGCACTGGAAATTTCAAGCTAGGTTTTCTTTCTCTCTCTCTCTCTCTCTCTCTCTCTCTCTCTCTCTCTCTCTCTCTCTCTCTCTCTCTCTCTCTCTTAATTCCTACTCTTAACTAAAAGTGAGGTTTCTAAAACAAGCTGTAATTCACTATTAGTATAGAAACTGTTAATAAGTGTGATGAAAAGAATGGTCCAACTTCAATTAAGTTTTAGAAACAAGTAAACAAATCAATTCCCTTTTTGCAATACTTCTCAGGGTTGTTACTATGCCATGCACAGTGTGAATTTCCCTGAGAGCACCATAGTGCATAGTATTTCACAAATTTCTATGTTCATTTTTTCCTCTGCATTTCACAAAATTCATTCTGAGACATAATTGTTTTGTATGTTTCTGAGCACCCAGAGTAGGACTAAGTTTCTTTTAATGTAAATGTAAAGGTCACACCTATAAATACCAAGGCATATTTGTAAATGAGTTAGTTGTCATGAAACTTTACAACAGAGTATTTGGGAAAACATTTCTTGTCTTAAAATTAGGGTATAGGTTAAAGTACTACTATATACCACTTTATAGTATTATGACCCTGGACAAATTGTTTAATCTTTATAAACCTTGGTTCCTTCCTCTGTGAAATGTAATCGAAAGACTTCCCTATTTCACAGGGTTGTAATGAGGATCAACTGAAAGCTATTAAAAAAAAAACAGAGACCCCATTAAAAGATGTGAAGAGTTACTACAGTTGTGACTAGTACCTGCACTAACACTAGAATACTAGCATGTTCTTTGCTTGGTGTTTGCAAATAAGTTATATTTTTTTTCAAAAAAATTGCTTTCCACATATTAATCTCATCCCACTCTAGAAACTTCTTGAATTCAGGGTCAGGATCTGGCTTTTCTCTTGTATATCCCAAGGCATGTAGCACTATGCTTAACACACTGTAACTGACGAAAAGATCATTTGATAAGATGCATTAGGATAGAAAAGATCATCAACACACTCAAGGTCCTCCTGCAGAAAAATATATTCACTGATGCAGATGAACATATTCAAAGTCAGATGATAGAAGATTCTTATCTACTGTGAATTTCCCTGAGAGCGCCAGAGTGCATAGTATTCCACAAATTTCTATGTTATTTTTTCCTCTGCATTTCACAAAATTCATTCTGAGACATAATCCTATCTCTGTTAGAATGATATGTATATGCATTATTTATGCAGCAATTCCGTCAAACCTGTCAGACCATCTAATGTATCAATACAATGGGAGAGTATTTACAGCTAAAATAGAAGATAATGACTATCAAAAATAAATTACCCCCCCCCCAAAAAAAACCAAGAGGCAAATCAAGATAGGTCAGGAGTAGTAAAAGTGAAGTGAAGAGGAAAGTCAGGCATAGTGGTCCACACCTGTAATCCTAGTACTTGGGAGGCTGAAACAGGAAGATCACAGGTTTGAATCAAGCCTTAGCAACTTAGCAAGGCCTTGTTTCAAAATAAAAAATAAAATGTCTCAGACTGTAGCTCAGAGGTAGAACCCCCATGAGTTCTACTCTTAGCACAATTAAAAAAAAAAAAAGTGTGAAGCAAGTTGATAAATCTACTCTTTCCAAATAAATAATACCTGAAACAATTCCAAAGTAGCCTTATCATGTTTCAAGTATAAGGCCAAGAATTCAAAGCCTGTGTCTTTTCCTATACTATTTGCAGTTAGAGGGAAAGTTTCATCAGAATGTGCTTTGAGGCAAAATTGAATTTGGATTTTGTTGTTGTTGTTGTTGTTGTTGAAGTTCCAACTTAACCACATGCTTTCTACAGACTGTAGATATTGCTCCCTATTGTTCAAGTCAGTCCCTTTCAAACCATCTTTACCAAATATCCTTAACAGAAAGGCTAGTGCCATTACCCCTAAGACCCTGAGGGCTCACTTCCAGAGCAGTACAGTCTAAACATAAGATTTCTTAAAAGTCTCATGCCTAGCCGGGTGTGGTGGCGCATGCTTGTAATCCTAGCACTCGGGAGGCTGAGACCGGAGGATCCGGGTTCACGGCCAGCCTCAACTACCTAGTGAGGCACTCCGCAACTTAGTGAGACCCTGTTTCAAAATAAAGAATAAAAAAACAGGGCTGGGGGTATAGCTCGGAGGTAGAATGCCCCTGAGTTCAATCTCCAGTACTGAAAAAAAAAAAAAAAGTCTCATGCCTTACTTATCTTACAGTGCAGAAAAACTGTTGGATATAGTCACAATATATGTGTGTCTATTTTAATATAAAATAATAATTATATTTCTGATCATCAAGGAGACCTAATGCTCCAGAAGGCCGGGGCGTGGTATGCCTTACAGAAAAACCTGGCATACACCAAGTATGAGGATTCCAGAAAGTCATTTCAAAATCATCTGGGCTCAACTCTTCAGTTTTAGCAATCCTATTAAGTCCTTTCTTCCATGCTATCCAAAGACACACTACAACAATAAAAAAGTGTATTGGTTTCCTTGAGAAAGAGAATGTCTGAAATTTACATCTGGGTTCTTCTCATGCAAGAGTAAAAGAAAAATTTTAAACATGAAAGACCACAGAGCAGAGGAAGAGCGGTGGTGGCGAGGCGATAGCGTTACTCCAGGCGAGCACAGGAACTTAATGAAGCTGATGTTTCTGTGTTGAGCTGAGAGAAGTTCTTTGTAATGGTTTTCTTCTTATTGTAACTTAAATTTATGTCAAGGAGCCTTATGTTTCCCTGAGGAAACATGTTCAAGGTTTTTGCCTTCCAACTTCACCGATATACAAACTCTAATATGCAGCCATAGTGGAAATTCAAGCATTGTGTCTTGCCTTTCAAAAAAAAAAAAAAGAAAGAAATTCTTGTACTATTTGCTCAAGTCTAAAACTCTTTGACATAAGATGCTTAGCCCAACAGTAGCCTAATATAGTATATTAAATGCTATTTATAAAACGTAAAGCTATACTAATGTGCTTATCTGCCCCCTACTGCTTAACAGTATTAAAGATTAAAGCCAATTGTTTTGTAAACTGAAGAGGCTGTAATGGCTTCTTGGGACTTGTCCCTTGTCAGCATTCCAGATAAGGCTGCTATTAAATT
Source organism: Graphiurus murinus (assembly GCA_004027655.1). Lineage (NCBI taxonomy): Eukaryota > Metazoa > Chordata > Mammalia > Rodentia > Gliridae > Graphiurus > Graphiurus murinus. The sequence goes on along the minus strand of PVLC010002256.1, from coordinate 94,224 downwards.
TTTGCTGCTATGGATGGCTGGCTTGGGTCATTATACACATAAATTGAGTTGCTGTCATTGTTATATAATGAAGTGGAAGAGACTTTGGACTATAGGAATGCTATGTACCTTTCAAAGAATGAGTACCAGTACCTAATTTACAAAAATGGGTGTTTGCATTCCCCTTCCAAGCTCTTAGATGTTGCAAAGTGATTTAAGTAAAATTTCCAAAGAATTCTCATGTATATCAAAGACAAATAGCTGAGTTTTGCTTTAACCTGCTTTCAATAATCATAGAAATCTATTGACTGATTAAGATGTAGCAGATTCATGGTTCATTTTTCTCTCTCATAATTTAATTATGTCTTGTTCTGAAGCAAAGATGGTCAGAACCTGGATTCTTCCTAATCCTATAAATTACTTCTTCAGATTAAAGAATTGCCATCCTGATCTCTTCATTCTAAGCATGTCATTTGAGAATCCTCTTACTGACTTGAAAAGACTCTGCATTATTTTAATTCTTAAGTGAACCAAAAGATTAGCAAAAAAAAAAAGATGAAGGACACCACATTTCATAGGTTCTGCTAATAAAAACAAAACAAAACAAAAAATCCCAACTAATATTCTTTATGGAAAAATAACTTTCTCCTTCCGTTTCCAGGTTTGCAACATCCTGGCCCATTATATAATTATGAAGACACAGAGAAGCAAACTAGTAATATATTTTCAATACTTAGTTGCAAATATTACCTATATTTTCAGAGTGCTTTCTTTTTATCTTACTTCTTAAAGCATAGGTGACACAGTAACTTTCTTTTCTTATACTATATGTCTATAGAACAGGAATATAATAATTTTCTTAATATTTAAGATTCAGAGACTCAAAAAATTGAATTTAAAAACTCAACAGATGGAAGGATTTAGTGATAATGAGAATCTTGCCATCTCCAATTCATGGCAGCATGAATTGCTGTGTTGAAACTCCAAGTCAGCAATATTTAAATGTAAACGTGCAAGGATAATTTTTTTCACTTACAGTATTCTCTAAAAATTGAAATACTCATGCATTTTGAATTGATCCAATAGCTCAAAAATATCTGAAATTTTAATCATTATCCTTCTCCTTGGTCCTTCAACTCTTCACATTCCCTATTCTGCCTCTTTGGGAGAAATATGTTTTCCTCTCCAGCGTATCTTTATTTTCATCTGTGTGCTTCAAACTGCAGAGAAAGGACACTCAAATCCTATGAGAGGGTTTGCTTTATTATATAGCTCTATTGAATCTGAAAATACTGCAATCACAAATAGCTCTCTGAACATGCTCATATACTTAAGCAGACACATGACTTTTCTTAGCAATGGAAAGCAATTTATGGCTTTTTCCACTGCTCCAGAAGTCCTTAAGAAAATGGTACTTGCAAGAATAATGTTATAGCACACAATCCAAGAAGAGATATCTTTAAAGATTAACTGGTCTATCCAGTGTCCTGAGGTTATGACAACTAATGTCAGTCAGTAAACTCAGACACCTCAGCCCTGTTGGGAGCACATTCAAGGAAGGAACAGAACACCTGGCTGGGGTATGGTGCTAGAGAGCGAGCTTCTATGGTACAGTGTTTGCCTTTAGTGCTTCATTCGGGTCTGACCTTGGACTCCATGTTATTTCCATTTTCACCAGAATATTTTCCTAAGATGTACTTCCTGCAATAATAATAAACAATTATAATAACTGCTTATGCAATATTATTGATTGTCATAATAATTATTATTCCTGCCATAATTCTCTAAGATGCACTTCCCGCAATCCAGTCCAATCTGTAGAAAATGGCACTATGCAGTGTTAGGAAAAGGGAAGCTTCAAGATTTCTGTATTTTGGAGATTCGTTCCTACCCTATGTCCCAAATAATATCTTCAGGATTTAGGTCCCAAGGTGAACTGTTCAGGCTTAGTGCTAATGTCCGTGTCATGGCAATGAAATTAGTAGCCAGGTAAAGTTTTTTGTACAAGCTAGGGGCTCTTTCAGTGCCAGTATCAAGTCTATGAAAACATGAGACTGATACCCACACACTATTTTATTTCATGTATTCATCAACAAACCAACTTGAACTAAATACTTGGAAAGAAACTTGTACTAATATGGTTTCTGCCCTCAGACAAAATACCAATAATACATTATTTATGAAATTGCAACAAAATGTAAAATTATTTTAGCCATAAAATACTTCTAGAACAAAATAAGAGCCTGTGCTGGAATGATAATAAAATATCAAACACTTATACAGTGTTCACTGTTCTAAGAATTTTATTTATATTCATTTACGTAGTTCTCACAACTAACCTCAAAGGTAAGGTCTATTATTATCTGCATTTCACAAATGGAGAAATGGAGACACAGTTAGAGTGGTTAAGTGGAGATTTGAGCTCCAATAGCCCAGCTCCAGAGTCTGTGTTCCTAAATCCTCTGCTCTAAGTAGACTGAGGTTAATAAGGAAGACATAGAGGCCAGATGAGACAGGAAAGCAGGTGAGACTATGAGGCTACAAGCCTTGTTGGAGTGAAGTGTTTCTAAAGGGAACAATAAGAGATGACTTTGAATGACTGGTCAAATTGGAGAAATTTAAATGCACTATTGAGAATCATTTGATCAGAAAACCACTATGAATTCTTAGGCAAGTAGATAATGTAATTCAAGAAAATATACTCTGACAAAGTAAGCTATGATAAGGAAAAGCTACCTTGAATATAGTCATAATGCAAACACTTTTTAAAATAACTTGGCATTGTTGGCATTACCCTGCAAAGTTAAACATTCACATAACTTCATGAGTCAGCATTTTTATTTATAGAACTCCTAGAGAAATTCCTATGCATTATAACCAGCACATATATACAGCAAACTTTGTTCATAATGCTGAAAATAAATTAAACACTTTGAACAGAAGAATAAGAGGTAAATTGTAATATATTCACACAATTAAATATCATATAGCAGTGAAAATGGATGAACTGTAATATATCAACAGTAATGTATTTTAAAACCATTGAGTTAATAAGTCAAAACCAAAAAGCACAATATAGCATGGGCATTTTATAAAACCTTTGAACAAGCAAAACAAATGCATTACATTTAAACAGATATAAATAAATATATATGAAGTTCATATATATATATATATATATATATATGTATGAAGTTTTTCAAAACCAGGGGAAGAATAAATGCAAATAATTCAGCTCAGGTTTAGGGTAGGGAATACTTTATTCCTTGAGTTAAGTGGTAGCTCATGAATACTCATATTTTATTAATAAATAAGTATATAAATAAGTAAAAGTAAATCTGGAATGATCCAGACAAAAAGGAAAAAGGAAAGAAAGGACAAAGAGGAGGAAAAATAGAGAAGAATAAAAGGCAGAATAAGATACTCCAGGGTAATGGTGACTACGGAAAAGGAGGTCCTGGAGCGTCCCTCTGGCTTCTAGAATCTTCTGATTTAAAGTTCATTCCTCTATTTATTATGGTTTGAATCTTAAATGTCCCCCAAAGGCCCATATGTTAAAAGCATGGTGGTGCTAATGGGAGGTAGTGGAACCTTTAGGAAGTGGGACCTAACAGGAAGAAGTTGAGTCACTGGAGGTGAGCCTTTGAAGGAGATATTAGAACCTCCCTCCCTTCTTCTTGCTCTCTCTTTTTTGCTCCCTGTCCACTATGAGATGAACTGGTTTCCTCTGATATGCCCTTCCACCATGACATTATGCCTCACCACAGGCCCAAAAGCAATAGTTCTAAACTCTGGAACAATGAGCCAAAATAAATATTTCCTCCTTTCAAGTTGTGTATTTCAGGTATTTTGTCATAGCCATGGAAAGCTGACTAATACACTACTTTTTTACACCTTGCTTTCTCTACTAGGATAAACTCTTGATCTAATCTTACATATTTTTTATATGGCTCACAATATCTAACTCAGTACTAAGCAAATATTATGGTCTCAGTAAGGGAATAAATAGAACTGAATGGAAAAGATATTCACATGATCAGACAATACAGCTGGGTCTCAGAATCACTCTCTTCCAACATAGAAATTCTACTTCTGCAAGAACGTATCCAGTAACGAGGCAACAGCTGTTTGGGGGCAGCATATTCCATTGCTGAACATTATTCTAGAAATGTCTTCCTGATAGGGATCCCAAACTGATGATTCTAAGTACTAGTTCTTCTCTTAGGAAAATTAAAAAAAAAAAAAAGAGCTTATTCTCTGGCCCATAAAACAAACTTTAAAATATTGAAGAAAAATATTAAATCCTTGTAATTTGCTCTTTTTTCCCCAAGATGAGCTTTCCTAGTCTTTGTAACATGATTTCTGGACCCTTTCCTTCTTGGCATCTCCTCTCTCTCTATGCTCTCCAAAACAATAAAATTGAAGCAAAGTGCCTAGAAATTAGTGCAGTACTACAGACAACACATGACCAGTGCAGAATAGAAAGGACTTGGTGTAACTTTCTTTAATTTGAAGTCAATGTTTTTACAGTGTCTACCTAGAAAGAGGTTGGCTTTAAAATTATGAAGCAAGTAGCCAGAGTTCAAGGGTTGAAGATAAGCAAACTTTCCTTTCCTTTTCACATATGCATTATTCTATTGATATTATGGAAATAACAATATATGCTTTCACAGACATTATCACATTTTGTGTTTGTGGTACTTTCATGGTCATCTGTTAGTAGACCCAGCTTACAGATGGAGAAACCAAAATCATACAACAAATAAGAGAGAAAGAGCTAGACTTCATGTTTTCTCACTCTGTAGCACTCTTTCCACAGTAGCATGCTGTCTCAAATAATCAAATAATCATTAAATGGCTGGCCTCCCTCTAAACAACAAACTAGGAAACAAATTTTGCAACAGAGATCTAAATACATTATTGATTTTTAAATCAATAAGAAAAAGACTAGCAATCCAATAGAACAATGGGCAATGAATTCAACTGGCAGGTTCACAGAAAAAGAAACACAAATAGCCAATAAATGTGTTTCAAGATGCTCATCGTTTCAGAATGCAAATTAGAACAACAGTGGGCTATCATTTTTCACTTGCCAAATTGGCAAAAATTAAAAAAGAAATTTATAATAAGCAGTGGTGGTAAGGTTGTAGCGATAACAGAAGCTCTTAAAGCAAATGAAAGAATAAATTAATGCCCTGTGGGTAGAAGTACACTTTGGTATAAATTTTTGAGTGGCAATTGGGCAATAACCATTTAAACTTGACTACATTTGCCTTTTGACCCAGTAATTCCACTTTTAAGAATGTGTCCCTAAATTCTACATAATGGTGCAAAAATCTCTGTCCAAGGCTATCTGTGATTGCATTACTTACATTAGCAAGTAAATGGATATATTCTAAATGTCTGTCATTAAGAGTTTATAAAATAAGGCACAGTGCATCCATACAATGGAGCATCATATGGCTTTTAAAAAGATGAGGTATGCTCCTTTTTAGTCCATGCAAGTATGTCTGTGTAGTAGTAAGTGAATTAAATGAATTGCAGAACAGAATGTAATATGATTCCAATTATAAAATAATACATGTATATAGCATATATATGTATATTTATTTAGACTATATCAATTGTACATTTATACACACACACATGTGCACACGTATACAGTTTTTAAAAAAGAATATCTAGAAGAACACAATGAATACAAGCCATCAACAATAGTTATTTCTGAACAGTGGCATTCCATAAAGTGAAGGGTTGGAAATGATAGAGTAATTGTCCATTTCTAGCTTCTTTGATAATACCACATATTCTGAAACAGATCTGAAATAGTTTTGCAATGTCTGGAACATTACAAAAAGTAGTGAGCTTTCCTTTTGGACAATTCATCAGTCCTATTGCTCTTTATTAGCTAAGCAATTATCTTGTGTTAGGCATTATACTACACAGTGCATATACTTTTTTAAAATTATCTATACATTTAGACACATGAGTTAAATATTAACATCCACACTTATGTTGAAAACGTGTGTCAATCCTGTTTATATCATGGTCGATGCATATACTTTTTTAAAATTATCTATACATTTAGACACATGAGTTAAATATTAACATCCACACTTATGTTGAAAACGTGTGTCAATACTGCTTATATCATGGTCGATGGCTTCCACCAAACAGTCCAGGGTACACATATTTACCCACCTAAAACTCTTTCTACCTCTATTCTAGTTAGGATTCCAAGAGGGAAGTTTTCAAGTTAAGAGTCAATGGAATAGGAGGAATAGAATGGAATGGAATGGAATGGAATAGGAGGAATGGAATGGAATTTGTCATTAAGGTCAAAATTTAACCATCTTTCTTTCTTTCTTTCCTCCTCCTCCCCCTCCTCCTCCTCCTCCTCCTCCTCCTCCTCCTCCTCCTTCTTCTTCTTCTTCTTCTTCTTCTTCTTCTTCTTCTTCTTCTTCGGTGATGGTGGTATTAAGGATTGAACCCATGAACCCAGGAGCATTCTCTGATATATACCTTCAGCCCTATTTTATTTTTTATTTTGAAACAGGATCTCACTAAATTAGTGAGGGCCTCACTAAGTTGCTGAAGCTGACCTCAAACCTGCAATCTTTCTGTCTCAATTTCCCAAGTATTGGGATTACAGGGATGTACAACCTTGCCAACTTGACCATGTTTCTAATGTCTAGAAAGTATCAGATATTCTACATTATGAGTCACCATTTTTAAAGGGTCTCTGCATTCTGAAAATATTTTTTGCAAAAAGGCAAGTTTCCTGCTAGATTGATTTATCTTTCCATTAATCACTATCTAGAAAATATGCAGGTAACTTGAGATTCTGAAATTCAGTCAGAACAAAAAGTGTATATAAAAATTGACTGGTTGATTAAAACTATTACAATGAAATGAAATAACTTTGAAAAATACCAAGAGGGGAAGGGGGGAAATTCTGGAAACCATTTGTTTTAATATTAATTTTGTCTTCAAAGAAGAAAATGGAAGAGGTAGATACTACGTAAAAGGTATCTTCAAATCCCAGCATTCGGGAGGCTGAGACCGGAGAATCCGGGTTCGCGGCCAGCCTCAGCTACCTAGTGAGGCACTCCACAACCTAGTGAGACTCAGTTTAAAAAATAAAGAATAAAAAATAGGGCTGGGGGTGTAGCTCGGAGGTAGAATGCCCCTGAGTTCAATCCCCAGTACCGCAAAAAAATAAATAAATAAAAAGATATCTTCAAATATTTACATGTTAGCTGGACATGATGGTACACAACTGTAATTATAGTACTTGGGAGGCTGAGACAAGAGGATTTCAGGTTTGAGTTCAGCACACACTAACTTAGCAAGACTTTGTTTCAAGATAAAAAAATTAAAAGGCATTGGGAGATAGCTCTGTGGTAAAGCCCCAAATTCAATCTCAGTACAAAAAAAAAAGATGCTGTCAATCAAAAAGAAATTATTTTGTGAGTTTTCAAAAGAAATACAACAGGCAACAGAATAGAGGAAGACAGTGTGTATCAGTTGCTCTGAGTCTTGGAACTTACTAAGTGGGGAGACTGCTTCTTGGCAAGAGTAGAAAAGCAGTCAGAACTCAACAGAAGAAAGACAGTGGAAATATGGTGGAATTGGATGCAGCACAGAGAGCAGAGAAATCAAAAGAATCCCAGGTGTCTCATTGAGTGAGCAGAGAACAGAGGTGACACCATCTCGGAAAGCCCATGCCAGACCTGGCAGCGGCCTGGACCAATGGATCCCAGAGACCAACTCAAGCAAAGAAGAAGTAGACTCTTGTCAAGCTAGTGATTGCAGAAAACCAATATCAAAACCAATTGCATTTTTTCTCAACAATTAAATATCTCAAGACAGCAACTCCCCAGACCATCCTGCAGGGAAACCAGCAGCTACATCCCACCTCATTAAGACCATTTTGAATTTACAAATCAACCAGCCAGACTGCCTAGGAAACTCATGTGGCCACAGCTGAACTCTTCCCTTCCTGTAGGGACATGAGTGACACTCCTCAAGACTGTAAGTTTATGAAATCTCCCAGTGGGAGACTATGCAACTACAGGGACTTACATGGCAACTAATAGACCTGTTGGTCTGTTTGAAAATCATCCCTGTGGAGGTGGGGGCAGGAGCGACAATCAGACACAGCAGAAATGTGAATTAGCAGACAGTCACCAGGGACACTTGGGCAGGCAGGATCTAGGGTTGGCAGTTCACAGCACCCCTGCAGGGTCTCCAGCAATCACCACAGAACTGCCAGCAATGGTGTCTGTGGGGTAAAATAACTCAGCCAACCGTGCTGCAGGCTCAGAAGGTTATAAACTCACACCCAGCATAGCCACAAAGACCAAGGCCATGGGCCAACTAGGTCTCACATAATCTAGCTGCCCAAAGCAGCAGTGGGGTCCCAGGGCTAAATAGCTGAGCTACCCAAACCCTAGGCTCAGAACAGTACAAGCTTTCCCTGCCATAGCTTGGGCCCTTAAAGCAAGGAGGCCAGGGGCCAGCAAGGGTTCACATGATGACAGCTACAGGATAGGAACTCAACATTCTGCCTGCCAGCAGAGTTTGGGCCTGATGAATAACAGTTCTCAATGTGATTGCAACCAGCAGATAAGCGGTAGTGTCCCTGAGCCATCAAAGCTCAGCCAGCTGGGCCACAAGATCAGAACATAGTAATCTCTGGCCCTGCTGTGCTTATGCCCAGTGACCACAGAGACTGAAGGTCAGTACTCTGCAGTGTTTCATGGATCACAAACAGCAGAGTGTGATGGTGTCTATGGAGCATTAAAGCCCAATGAACAGGCTGCAGGCTAGGAAAATAACATCACAGTCTCTGACCTTGCTGAGTTTGGGCCTGGTGAGCATGGTGGCCTGCAGCCAATTAGAGATTCCTGTTTCCTGCACTAACTAAGAACTATATCTTATTAAAGGGGTTCTGGATGACAAACTCAAAAGTCTGATTATATGAGACAGATTCATTGAGGCAAACATATACATCCCCATAAAGGGATAACAAATAGACATAGAACTTTTACACAAAGAGAAACAGGATGTCAAGACAATAGAAATACAAACCTGAGAATTCTGAAAACATGCAAATGAAGACCAATGCAGAATCAATAAACTCCCACAACTCTACAACAAGGGAGATCACCAATACTGAGCTGCAGAATGCCAGAGGAAGAATTCAGAATTTTGATTTTCAATATGATCAAAAGCCTCAGAAATAAATCAGAAAAAGTATACAGGAAATGAAAGAACATATGTATAGAGAAATTGAGGCCCTAAGTAAGAACCAAACTGAGGCTTTGAACAAAATGAGTGAATAAATAAATAATTAAAGACCATAATAGAAACCATTTCTAGCAGACTAAACCACAAGGGAAATAGACTCACTCTTGGAAGACAGCTAATTCAAAACTGACTACACCATCAATGATATAGAGAAGACAATATGACAACATGGCCAGAACATCCAGGAAATATGAAATAATATGAAACAATCTAACTTATGGATAATATGCATTGAAGAAGGTCTAGAAGCACAAAAAGGGCATTAGAAATCTCATCAGAGAAATAATATTAGAGAATTATCCAAACATAGAAAAAGACTTGGACATCCACATACAGGAAATATTCAGAACTGCAACAAGACATGATAAAAGAAGAATTTCACAGCGCCACATAATAATTAAAATGATAAACATACAGGCCAAGTAAAGAATCTTAAATGTATTAAAAACAAAAGAAGGGGTGACATCCATGGACAAAATAGTAAGAATCACTCCACACATCTTAACCCAAGTCATGAAAGCCAGGAGGGACTGGTATGATGTACTCCAAATCTTGTAAGAAAAAATCTTCCAACCAAGAGTGCTATATCTAGCAAATATATCATTCATAATTGATGGATAAATAAAAACTTTCCAAGACAAGCAGCAACTAAAAGAATTCATGACGACCAAGCCAGCAATAGAAAAAAATATTTAAAGAAATAAAACATAAAGAAGAAAAAAGAAAGACATACCAGAACCAGAGAAGGAGTGAATTTTACCAGATAGGCAACTAGGTGAAGGAGAAATAAAACTATATCAAACAGAAAATATAACTCAAAACGACAGGAAACAAAAATAATCTCTCAATAACAACATTGAATGTCAACGGCCTAAATTCCACAATTAAAGACAAAGACTGGCAATGTGGACTAAAAAACATAACCAACTAATATACTGCTTGCTAGAAACTTACCCTACAAGCAAAAATATCCATAAGCTAAAGGTGAAAGGATGGAAAAGATATCAATGGAGATTGAAAAAAAATAAGCAGGGGTAGCAACACTCACATTTGAAAAAGCAAACTTTAATCTAAAACTTATCAGAAGAGACAAAGCATATTGCTTCTTACTAATAAAAGGAACAATCCAACAAGATGATGTAATGATAGTAAACATTTATGTTCCAAATGTGGGTGCACTCAATTTTATAAAACAACCTCTTCAGGATATTAGGTCGCAAATAGACCCAAATACAATAATATTAGGAGACTTCTACACACATCTCTCACACCACTAAATTGATCTTCCAAGCAGAAGAACAATATAAGCCAAATGGAACTAATAGACATATACAAAAAGTTCTAGCCAACAATGGCTAAATACACATTCTTGTCAGCTACTCATGGAACCTTCTTCAAAATAGACCACATTCTAGGCCAGCAAACTCAAAAAATGTAATATAATTCCTTGCATCTTTTCAGATCAAATGGAATGAAAGAAGAATTCAACAAAAGGAAGACTAAAGAAATTACATAAATACAAGAAATACTGAATGATACACTTTTGAATGGGAACTGGATCATAGATGAAATGAGGGGGAAATAAAAAATTCCTAGAATTAAATGAAAATAGAGACACAATATACCTAAATCTATAGAACACTTTGAAGGTGGATTTAAAAGGAATATTTATAGTACTGAGTGCCCACATAATAAAAACCAAATGTCACCAAATATACAACTTAATGACATAGCTCAAGAACCTAGAAAACAGGAAGAGACAAATCCCAAAGCCAGTAGAAGAAAGATAATTAAAATCAGAGCAGAAATCAATGAAATAGAGAACAAAAACAAAACAAAAAATCAATAATACAAAAAACTGGTTCTTCAAAAAGATTAACAAGATTGATACCCTTAGCTAACCTAACCATAAGAAAGAGAGAATCAACCCAAATTATTAAAACCAGAAATGAAAAAGAAGATATCACCACAGACAGTGAGGATCATCAGAAACTATTTTGAAAATTTGTGTTCCAATAAACTGGAAAACATGGAAGAAATAAAGAGATTTCTAGATACATATAACTTCCCTAAATTGAAAAAGATATATAGAAAACCTAAACCAATCAATAGCAAGCAAAGAGATAGGAATATGAATAAAAAGCCTTCCATAAAGAAAAATCCAGGTCCAGATGGATTCCCAGCTAAATTCTACAAAACCTTTACAGAAGAATTAAAACAAATATTCTTCACATTATTCCATGAAATTGAAAAAGATGGAATCCTTCCAAACTCCATGAGGCCAATATCATCTTAATACCAAAACTGAATAAAGATCCCTCAAGAAAAGAAAATTACAGACCAGTATCCTTGATAAACATAGATGCAAAAATTCTAAACAAAATACTAGTGGTATGCATTCAAAACCATATCAAGAAAATTGTATACAATGACTAGGTTGGTTTTATTCCAGGGATGAGGATGGTTCAATATATGCAAAGCAATATGTGTTATCACCACATAAATAGAATTAAGTAGGGACAAAAATCACATGATCATCTCAATAGATGCTGCAAAAGCATTTGGCAAAATGCAACACTCATTCACGTTAAAAAGCACTGCAGAAAATTGGAATAGAAGGAATGTAGCTCAACTTCATTAACGCGGTATACAATAAACTCAAAGCGAACATCATATTGAATGTGGAAAAACTGAGAATTACCTTTAAAATCAGGAACAAGACAAAGATGCCCACTATCACCTCTCTTTTCAATATAGCACTCAAGGCTCTTGCCATAACAATAAAGCAAGAGAAGAATATCAAGGGATTTTAAAAAGGAAAAGAAGAACTGAAATTAATTGTATTGGTAGATAACATGGTCCTATATTTAGAATACCCCCCCCCAAAAAATGCCAGAGACACACTTGAAAATTTAACCTCAGTACTTATGAACTAGCAGAGTGTTTGTTTTAGTGTCTGGTTGCTATTTGTGTATTTTGAGTTGTTTTTTTTTTTTACTTTTTTATTTTATTTCTTATCTTTTTTTCTCTTCTTTTTTGGTGTTGTTTTATCTGTTTATACTCTGTTTTCGTTTTGTATTGCCTTGATGTATTTATGTTTGTTTGGATGAATACTTGCTTTGTTATCTCTTGCTTAGGTTGTTGAATCCCCTCGTTATCCCTTTTACAAGCCCCCCCCCCATATTCCTCTCTGCAACACTTTACCTCCTCTCTTTTCATTTCCTCTTTTTCCTGTTGCATATCAATATCTACCATCTCTAATCTTTACAATATAACACCTCAACACACTCAACCTCTTATTCTGCTGGAACATACCCTCTTCTTTACCCTATTCCTGCATTCATTACAGTGACCTCTCACCCAAACTTTATCTCTGAACACAACCTGTCACCTCTAAACCCCCACTGCAGAGATTGGACAAGAAAACTTGCAAGAACAGCAAAGATATAAATTGAAGAACAGAGGAACCATGGGAAGGAAAAATAACAAAGAAAAAATGAGCTACCACAACTCCTCAATAACAGATCTCACCAACCGAGAATGGCAGAGACTACCAGAAGAACAATTCAGATCTTTAATACTAGAAACAATACAGGATTTTCAGAAAGAATGTAGGCAGAGCTTTAAAGAAATAAAGGAACAAATAAAGAATTCAATGACCTAAAAAGAAACCAAAGAGAAGCATTGAAGGAAGTGAAAGATGAAATAATCAAAATGAAGACATCAATACAAACTATAAACAGCAGATCAGATCACATGGAAAATAGAATATCACTCTTAGAGGATGACCACACCAAAAATGAATCTATAGTACATAACTTAGAAAAAAACATACGACAGTATGAATTGGATATCGAATAGATCTGGGCCAATTTTAAAAGAGCCAACCTAAGAATAATAGGCATAGAAGAGGGATTAGAAGTTGAAACTTATGGAATAAACAATCTCTTTAAAGAAATAATAACAGAGAATTTTCCAAACGTAGAAAGAGAAGTTGACACACAGGTACAGGAAACATACAGAACTCCCTCAAGACAAGACCAAAGAAGAGGTTCACCACGCCACATAATAATCGAACTGACCAATGTAGAGGCAAAGGAGAGAATCTTAAAGGCAACGAAAGTAAAAGGCCAAGTGACATTTAGAGACAAACCAATTAGAATCATGCCAGACCTTCCGAACCAAGTCATGAAAGCCAGAAGAGGATGGAGTAACATTCCAAACTCTGAAAGAAAATAACTTGCAGCCAAGATTATCATACCCAGCAAAACTCTCTCTTAAAATTGACAGGGATATAAAAACCTTCCATGACAAACAGAAACTGAAAGAATTTATGTCATCCAAATCAGCACTAGAGAAACTACTCAAAGAGATTAACTACAAAGAAGAACTAACGAGGAAACGTCAGAACCAGAGAAACAATAATTTCCAGGAAGCAAACAACTAAGGAAAGAAGAATAAACACCACCGAAAATAGAAGTCAAAACTCAAAATGTTAGGAATTAAAAACCATCTCTCAATAGTCACACTGAATATAAATGGTCTCAACTCCCCAATAAAAAGGCACAAGGTGGCAAAATGGATCATAACTCAGAATCCATCTATTTGCTGCCTACAAGAAACACTCCTTACAAGCAAAGATTCTCACAAACTAAAGGTGAAGGGCTGGAGTAAGGTAATCCATGCCAATGGAACTCAAAGACAAGCAGGAGTAGCAACTATGATATCAGATAAACGAGACTTCAAGCCCAAGCTTATCAGAAGAGAAAAAGCAGGTCATTTTTTACTAGTAAAAGGAACAATCCAGCAAGAAGAAATAACAATTATCAACATCTATGCCCCAAATGTAGGTGCAGCCACTTTCATAAAACAAACTCTGTATGAAATAAAGACACACATAGATCCCAATACACTAATACTAGGAGACTTCAATACTCCTCTTACATCTCTAGATCGTTCTTCTACACAAAAGGTCAGTAGATATACCTCAGACCTAAAGGATATCATAAACCAAATGGACCTATTAGACACATATAGACTCTTCCACCCAACTGCAGCAGAATTCACATTTTTCTCAGCTGCTCATGGAACCTTCTACAAAATAGACCACATTCTCGGCCACAAAGCAAGCACTGGCAAATTCAAAAAATGGAACATAATTCCCTGCATCTTTTCAGAACACAATGGAGTGAAACTAGAAATAAGACCCAAGAAGAGCCAAAGTAACTGAGTAAGCACAAAGAGACTGAACACCACACTGCTGAATGAAGTGTGGGTCATAGAAGAAGAGGGAGGAGAAATTTAAAAATTCCTAGAAACCAATGAAAACAGACACATAACATATCAAAACGTCTGGGACACCTTGAAGGCAGTACTAAGAGGAAAATCTATAGCACTGAGTGCCCACATAAGAAGAACAGAAAATCACCAGATAAATAACCTAATGACATAGCTCAAAGCCCTTGAAAAACAAGAACAATCTAGCCCCAAAGCCAGGAGAAGACAGGAAATCATGAAAATCAGAGCAGATATTAATGAAATAGAGAATAAAAAAAATACAGAAGATCAACAATACAAAAGCTGGTTTCTTGAAAAAATAAACAAGATAGATAAACCATTGGCCAATCTAACCAAAAGAGAGAATCAACCCAAATTACCAAAATAAGAGATGAAAAAGGTGATATTACCACTGACAGTATGGAAATACAGAAGATAGTCAGAAACTATTTTGAAAAACTATACTCCAACAAAATGGAAGATCCAGAAGAAATTGACAAATTCCTAGACACATACAACCTCCCTAAACTGAGTCAAGAAGATATCAAAAACTTAAACCGACCAATAACAATCAAAGAGATAGAAACAGCAATAAAGAGTTTACCATCAAACAAAAGTCCAGGGTCAGATAGTTTTCCAAGTGAATTTTATAAAACATTTTTAGAAGAGCTAATCCCAATACTCCTCAAGCTATTCCATGAAATAGAAAGAAACGGGACCCTCCCAAACACATTCTATGAAGCCAACATCACACTAATACCAAAACCAAATAAAGACAGCTCAAGAAAAGAAAACTATAGGCCTATATCATTGATGAACTTAGATGCAAAACTGCTAAACAAGATACTAGCAATGCGCATTCAAAATCACATCAAGAAAATTATACACCATGACCAGGTCGGATTCATCCCAGGGATGCAAGGCTGGTTCAACATTCGAAAAACAATACACGAAATTCACCACATAAACAGACTCAAAGACAAAAATCACATGATCATCTCAATTGATGCTGAAAAAGCATTTGACAAGATCCAACACCCATTCATGCTAAAAGCACTGCAGAGAATCGGAATAGAAGGAATGTACCTCAACATCATAAAGGCAATATATAATAGGCCCACAGCCAATATCATATTAAATGGAGAGAAATTGCAAGAGTTCCCACTAAAAACAGGAACAACACAAGGATGTCCATTATCACCTCTTCTGTTCAATATAGTACTCGAGACTCTAGCCAGAGCAATAAGGCAAGGAAAGGAAATCAAAGGGATAAAAATAGAGAAAGAAGAACTAAAACTATCCCTTTTTGCAGATGACATGATACTATACTTAGAAGACCCAACAAACTCAACCAAAAAACTTATAGAACTGATCAACAAATTCAGTAAGGTGTCTGGATACAAAATCAATCTTTAAAAATCAGAAGCTTTTTTGTATGCCAACCATAAATCAACCGAAAAAGAAATCCAGAAAGCAATTCCACTCACAATAGCACCCCAAAAAATAAAATACTTAGGGATAAACCTAACCAAAGAGGTTAAAGACCTCTATAAGGAAAACGATAAAAAGGTGAAGAAAGAAATCGATGAAGACCTTAGAAGATGGAAGGATCTACCATGCTCTTGGATAGGCAGAATAAATATGATCAAAATGGCCATCCTCCCAAAACTGATCTACAAATTCAATGCAAGACCCATGAAATTACCAAAGTCACTCCTCACAGACATAGAAAAATCAGTCCTTAAATTCATCTAGAAAAACAAAAAGGCCAGGATAGCCAAAATCGTTCTTAGCAATAAAAACCATGCAGGAGGTATCACAATACCTGACTTCAAACTCTACTACAAAGCCACAGTAATAAAAACAGCATGGTATTGGCACAAAAACAGACACATAGACCAATGGAGCAGAATAGAAGACTCAGAAACAGACCCACAGGCTTACAGTCAACTGATTTTTGACAAAGGAGCCAAAAATACACACTGGAAAAAAGATAGCCTCTTTAACAAATGATTTTGGCAAAACTGGTTAACCATATGCAGGAAAATGGAAATAAACTCCACTTTTTCACCCTGCACAAGAGTCAACTCAAGGTGGATCAAGGACCTGGAAGTTAGGCCAGAGACCTTGTAGCTACCTGAAGAGGGCATAGGACCAACACTTGAACACATAGACACAGGTAAAAACTTTCTCAACAAGACCCCAAAAGCACAAGCAGCTCAAAGGAAGTTCAATACATGGGATTGCATTAAGCTGAAGAGCTTCTGCACAGCAAAGGAAACTATCAAGAACCTCAACAGAGAACCTACAGAGTGGGAGAAGATTTTTGCCAGTTACTCTTCAGATTGAGGTCTAATATCTAGGATATATAAAGAACTCAAGAAAATCGCTGCTAAGAAAGCAAATAACCCAATCAAAAATGGGCAAAGGATCTAAATAGACACTTCACAAAAGAAGAAATACAAATGACCAATAAATGTATGAGAAAATGTTCTACATCATTGGCTATCAGGGAGATGCAAATTAAAACTACCCTGACATTTCACCTAACTCCAATCAGAATGGCAATCATAAAAAATATGAACAACAACACCTGCTGGTGAGGGTGTGTAGAAGTGGAAACCCTAATACATTGTTGGTGGGATTGCAAACTTGTGCAACCATTATGGAAAACAGTATGGAGCACCTTCAGACGAATGGGCATGAACCTACCATATGACCCAGCAATACCACTACTGGGTATATACTCAAAAGAATGGAAACCAAACTATCAGACCAATGCATGTGTATCTATGTTTATAGCTGCGCAATTCACAATAGCCAAACTATGGAAGCAGACAAGATGTCCATCGACAGATGAATGGACTACAAAACTATTGGATATATACCCAATGGAATTTTACTCAGCCATAAAGAAGAACAAAATCATGTTTTTTGCAGGGAAATGGATGCAACTGGAAAGCATTATGTTAAGTGAGATTAGCCAGTCACAAAGAATAAAGAAGCATATGTTCTCCCTAATATGCGGATGCTAGGGAGAAGATGGGGCATAGGAAGGTCTCCAGATGAAAAGGAGAGACCCTCAATAAGCAAAGAAGTTGATTTAATTGAAGGAGATGGACAGGGCTGGGGGACACCCTAAGGCACATGATGTACTTACACAATTATATCAAGGTCACTCACTGAACTGAACCTGAGAGGGTGCGAGGGTGAGGGAACAGGGTGGGAATAGACGAAGGAGTCAAATGAGAAATGTGTGCAAATATGTCAGTAACAATTTGTACCTAACAAAGATGTATGCTTACAATGCATGAATTACTACAATTAAAAAAATGATCTACATAGTCAATGCAATCCCTATTAAATACTTATGTCATTTTTTACAGGCCTAGAAAACTCAATCCTAAAATTCATAAGGAGAAACAAAAGATCCAGAATAACCTAATCAATTCGCAGCAGTAGAAAGCATGCAGGAGGAATCACAATTCCAGACTTCAAAATATACTACAGAGATATAGTAATAAAAAGAGCATGGTATTGGCACAAAAATAGACACATAGACCAATAGAACAGAATAGAAAATACAGAAACAAATCCACACACTTATAGCCAATTGATCTTTGACAAAGTTGCCAACCACATATATTGGAGAAAAGACAGCCTTCTCAACAGATAGTTTTGGGAAAACTGGTTATCCATTTGTAGAAAAATGGAATTAAACCCCTACCTCTCCCCTACACAAGAGTCAATTTGAGATGGATCAAAGACCCCGATGGTTGACAAGAGAGTTTGAAATTACTAGAGAAGGGCATAGGTCCAACTTACAGCCACAGGTAGAAACTTCCTCAATGATCCCCAAAGCTCAGGAAATTAAGCCAAGAATGACTAAATGGGAATGCATTCAACTAAAAAATTTCTGCTCATCAAAGAAAGCCATCAAGTGTCTAAAGAGAGAGCCTCCAGAATGGGAGAAGAGCCTTGCCAGCTATTTCTCTGACAGAGGACTAAGATCTAGACTATGCAAAGTTCTTAAATGACTTAACACTAAAAAACAAATAACCCAATCAAAAACTAGGCAGTTGAGCTAAATAGACACTTCACAAAAGAAGAAATACAAATAGCCAATAGATACCTGAAAAAATGGTTAATATCATTAGCAATCAGGGAGATGCAAATCAAAACTACACTGACATTCCATCTAACTCGGATCAGAAGGGACTTCAAATAATGGAGTAGAAACTTCAGTGGAGGCAGAGAAGTGGCTTAGGAGGTGAGGGGGAAGGGGAGAATTAATGAGGGACTCACTTCCATGGATATTATATACATATATAAAAACAACAATGTCAGTCTCAATATCCTGTATGGTGAGGAGGGGGGTAGTGTGGAGGGAGCCAGGGGGAAGCCCACCAAGTGCTGTGTGCATGTACCTCACTATCACTGTGAACCACATTATGATGTCAGAGTATAATGCACAAATAAAAGTATTTAAAAGGAGATCTAGAACTCATGGAAACTAGAGAAAGATTTCAATTGTGTGTATAAGTTTTTAATAAAATTCTCCAAATGGAATTCACTGCCTCAAGAAAAAGTAAATTTCCCCATCTTTTAAATTTAAGCACATTCAGGATGACCACTTGCTAGGATGCTACAATAGACCTTTATAAATTAAACACTCTCTCAAATTAGCCGATTTTTTTGTTTCCTTGCATGGTTTTTAGCTCACTCTTATTCTCTTCTACATCATGTTTTATTATTCAAATAAGTAAAACATGAAAAAATTCTTTGCATATAGTAATCTAGAAATTAAAATAGAGAAATAAGAATGTATATTTACTATTTTGTGCAAGACACTATGCGTTAACTCATATAACCCTCAAAAAAAGGAATCAGTTCCTAATATAATCTCCATTACGCTAAAGAAGAAGCTAACATACAGAGAGGCTAAGGGATTTAACCAAGGTCACACAGCTACTAAATGGGGGAATTACTATTCCAATTTAGACTATCTGGCTCCAAAGTCTATATTCTCAACTTTATGCCAAGGACTAAAAATGATATTTATTGACTTAAAAACAGCAGAGTGTTTCACCAGTCAGAGAGAACATGGATATAGATTCTTCTAAAAAAGTGTGTCATATGGATAAGTCAGAGAAAACAAAATTATCTAAGTAGACACAGAATTAAAATTCTTATTTTTCAAACCCCTAAGAGTATTTGCACAATCCCACATAAACAGAATGACTATCCCCACTAAAGATAGAAGTGCAGTTTCTCCCATGTTTTTTCTGGGGGTGAAAAGGGCAAGAGCAGGTAGGGGACTGGGCTGCAGGAGGCCTGAGTGTGTTCAGTCCAGTTACCCACAGAGCACTCAGGGGTGAGTGAGCCCCTTGGCCCCTCCTTAAATAAGAGCACAGGGCTCCAAAAATATCCAGTGAATCCCCCAAAGATCCTATAAAGCATTTAACTGGGAAATGTTTCTGTAATGTGTATTTATGGCCTTTGTTTTCCTTATGTGAGATCTTCATATTTATTACAATTTTACCCTCCTCAGGGCTGGTCAGAAATGCAAAGTCCCCTTCCTCATGATTCATCCTTCTCTCCTGATCCATCAAGGTTTTCCTTGGAGATCTTAACTAGAAGTTTCCTTCCCCATCAAGAGATCAATTCACAGAGGTGATTATATTAACAAGGAATAATATGTTGACAAGCCAGAGAAAAAGAAAACACTTTTAAACTTGAAAAGGAACAAGTAACTGAAGTTTTTTCAACTTTGCAATCACATAAATTTGCCCTATGTTACCAAAATTTCACTTGGCCCATCCACCAGACATTTCTAACTAATGTTTCTGTCTTTCTAACAAATTCTTTTAGAAGACACTTCAGCTAGCATCCACTATAGAACTGTTGGCCTGTTCTGTGTTGTGAGGGT
Organism: Graphiurus murinus; assembly: GCA_004027655.1. Lineage (NCBI taxonomy): Eukaryota > Metazoa > Chordata > Mammalia > Rodentia > Gliridae > Graphiurus > Graphiurus murinus. The sequence continues at coordinate 73,727 of PVLC010002256.1, read as the reverse complement.
GCAGTAGTAGAAACAAGCTGCTTGTTTGTTTGTTTGTTTGTTTGTTAACTCAATGACTAATGCATTGACAGTTCACCAAATAAAGTCACACAAGGAAGGAAGGGGAGTGGGGAAAGGAGGGAGAGGAGAGCAAAATATATTTAAATTTCTTATAAGTGTGTTTACATTCATATATTTGTCATTTTCGTTATACAGATTATTAGAAAGAGCTCACAAATGCAGTTAGATTGAAATATAAAGGGAAAATCAAGTACTGGGAAAATATAAATTAAGAGAATATCAAGACCAAAAGGGAAGTTAGACTTGCATTTATATCCTATACTATTACTAAAATTGAGCCAAAATTTAGTCTCTCAACTTCTAATGAAGAAAGCACCCCAATCAGACACATGATCTTTTTATTCAGGTAAAAAAAAAAAAAAAGAGAGAGAGAGAGAAAAAGAATTCAAAGAAGTTCAAAGAATTTTTCACAGGCCAGAATAAGGGGACAATGAGGAATAGAAGACAATGGTTTTTAGTAGCCTTCCTACTGTAAATGCATAGATGAGTTTAATAAGAATTCTTATTTTGTATAATATCTCCCAAGTGTACACTGAGGACAGAATATCAATCTCAACTGAGTGAAAGAATGTTCCAGAGCATGAGAATGGAGAAGGGAGCTGTGGGTTGAATCAAAGTAGGTCTGGCTCTTCTCTTTTTTACCTTCACCAGACTTTTTGAGTGATCAGCAAGTCTTTTTTATCAAGCTTTATTGAGTCAAATCAACAAACAAAAATTATAAATATTTAAGATGTACAAAATGATGATTTGGTAGGTGCATACATTGTTAAATGATGACTATACTCATTGATTAACACCTCTTTCACCTGGCATAGTTACCATATTTTGTACATGTGTGTTAAGAACGCATAAGATCTGCAGATGTCCCTAGAGGTATTCACAGGGGATTGGCTCCAAGACACCTTTGTGATGATTCCAAAACCTATGAATGCTCAAGTTTCTTATATAAAATGACATAGCATCTGAACATAATCTATGCACATCCTCCTGAATAATTTAAATTACCATCTATTTTACTTAATCACTTTCTAGATTACTTGTAGATACCTTATACAATGAAAATGGTATCTAAAAAGATGTACTGTATTTTTAGAGAATCATAACAAAACTGTACATATTCAGTGCAGATGAAATTTCTTTTTCAAATATTTTCAGTCTGCAGTTGGTTGGATCTGTAGATGTGGAACTTGTGGACACAGAGAACCAGCTATATTCTCTTAGCAAATTTCAAATACACGGTGTATTGTTAACTATAGTCATGGTGCTGTACATTAGAACCCTGAAGTTTATTAATCTTATAACTGAAAGCATGTACACTTTGACCAACATTTCCCCACTTAGTAAGCATTGATGTTTACTCACAGCAAGATTACTCATCAAAGTAGGATGCTGACACAAATCCTCATAAGCCAAGCAATGAACAGAAGGCTTTGGGAGAATGAGCTCTATGGCCTCCAAAATGTGGAGGACAAGAGACCCTGGCCTCTCTTCCAGGCCATTGGCAAGCCTCCCCTGAAGACACAGCAAACTTGGCCATATGTCTTTTCACCTCTTAGGTATACGTCATTTCCATGTTGTTTCTCTGATTGTAATATAACAGATAGGAACAGGAGTCTTTATGGCTATCAACACAAGGCATATTCTATTGCAGTTTAAGAGAGGTCTTGGGTCGATTGCTATCTATGTGGCTGACTCCAACTTTATCTTATTCTTGTGATCTACAGAATATAAACATATCTCTTTGGAATTGGGTCTTACTGAATGGTTCATACTCTTTTAAAATCACCCTTTTAAAAAAATTTTTATGTACTAAGCCCTATTTATTTCTCTCCTTTGGTGAAATAGATTTTTTTTTTCCTACAAATGCTATCCACCATTTTCTAATCTTTTACATGTCTTTCTAAGTATTTTATCTCTATATAAGATACTGGCCACTTATGTATTTATACCACATTCTTCTCTACTTGCATTCTCGATCAAGATGCATAAACAATAAAAATATTGTTTTAAAGTCCATTCTATTTTAGTTCACTGTTTGTGGTTGTTAATTTGATTTTGCCCAAACTTGAGTTTAAGTTTTCTGTAATTTAGACTAATGCTTAACACTGATATAACCCCTTCACATCCCCAGGAAACATGGAATGTCCTCCAACCCTATACAGTAATTAAACATTTAATACAGTGTTTGTATTTGGACCATCTCTTCAAGAGAATTCATCTTCAGTGATCATTTCAGTAGACAAGTATCCACTCAGGTACCTTCCAGTGTCAAGATGACATCTAGACGTGGACCCATCAAGCAGTATCCCCAGGGTCCTCTGAGAATACCTCATGGTCCATCTGCTCACTGTCAGTTGTAAAATACTCTTGCACAATTTCTCATGTTAACATTTCTGAAATAATTAGAAATCCCTTTATTTTTGGAAACATTGAATACAATATTCTTTTATTTATTTATTTATTTATTTATTTATTTATTTATTTATTTATTTATTTTGCGGTACTGGGGATGGAACCCAGGGGCATTCTACCTCCAAACTACACCCCCAGGCCTATTTTATTTTTATTTTGAAACAGGGTCTCACTAAGTTGCGGACGGCCTCACTAAGTATCTGAGGCTGGCTGCGAACCTGCGATCCTCCTGTCTCAGCCTCTCAAGAACTGGGATTACAAGCGTGTGCCACCACGCCTGGCACAACATTCATTTTTAAAACCTGTTATTAAATCTTTTGTGAAATGCATAATAAATAATATCCTCAATTCCAAAAAATATCATTGTTATTCCTTCAGAAACAGCGAGTTAATAGGGGCAGTTATGCATATATTGAGCCCTCTCAGATAGAGATAAATTAAACCATAAGATCAGAAAAAGAAAACAAAGCAAGGAAGGAAGGGAGCTGTTTCCATATCATTCAAAGTTTTAGTACTTTATAATCAACTTTAAACAATAAAGGGGAAATAGAATACAGCCTTGTTTTATGTCATTGTGATATGTTCTCTAATCTTTGGAAGACATACATAGATTATTTTTGTTCTGTTAAGGTATAATTGACAAATGAAACTGTACAAATTTAATGCATACTAGAGATTCTTAAGATGATAAGACACAAGGTTTGGTAATTGCAGATTCACATCAAGTTCATGAAATAAGGGGAGATATTCTTTAAACATTTTATTGGTGAATTTTAATTATATATAATAGTAAGCTTTATTGTGATATTTAATTATGTCCATTCCAGAGACTCAAGGACCTGTTCAAAGTCGTATGGGTACTCGTAACTTGCTCATATAAAGAATGTAATAGTTTCTAGTCAAGAGGTATCCTAAAGCCTGTTTGTTCTACAAATAAGACTTAGACATAGGAAACCAAAAATTTATTTAAAGAAGAAACTGTCAGTAAATTTGGGGCCTGTCCAGTATAATATGCAGTTTAAGAGATGTAGAATAATTCCATTTTTTTTTTTTTTTTCGGTACTGGGGACTGAACTCAGGGGCGTTCTACCTCCGAGCTATACCCCCAGCCCTATTTTTTATTCTTTATTTTGAAACCGAGTCTCACTAAGTTGCGGAGGGCCTCACTAGGTAGCTGAGGCTGGCCGCGAACCTGGATCCTCCAGTCTCAGCCTCCCGAATGCTGGGATTACAAGCGTGCGCCACCATGGCTGAATAATTCCATTTTTAAAATGAGAATTTTGGTTTTTTTTGTTTTGTTTTGTTTTGTTTTGTTTTTGCGGTACTGGGGATTGAACCCAGGGGCATTTTACCTCGGAGCCAAACCCCGAGTCCTATTTTTTATTCTTTTATTTTGAAACAGGGTCTCACTAAGTTGTGGAGAGCCTCACTAAGTAACTGAGGCTGGCCGAAAACTTGGATCCTCAGGTCTCAGCCTCCCAAGTACTGGGATTACAAGCATGAGCCACCACACCCCCAGCAAAATGAGAGAAATTTAAATCAGAATCACCCAGATAGGATCTTGCACATAAGTATCTGACAAGGAAGAAGTCTTTGAAAAATTGTTGAAAAAAATCTGATTTAAAAGTTTATTTTTAATGGAGATTTTAAAGTATATTTGTATGATATATAAATAGGTGCACTGGTAACATTTTTAAATTATCCAAAATTATAAACATAAAACTGTCTTTAAAATACATGTCATTTAAATAAGTTTCATAATAATATGTATTTGGCTAACTCAAACTAAAATCTCTTTGAATGGAGGGTGAGATATCACAATTGAAGTAAAATTTGGGCCATTTATATTTTATAGTATATGTCTTAAGGAAAAATTACCAACTCAAACTAAAAACAATAAAAATAAACATTTATTGAACATTCACCAAATCTTAGGTATCATGCTAGCATTTTATGTATATTATCTTATAAAACCCACCACAAACTCCCCAAATCAGTACTTTATTATTCTCATTTTACGGATAATGAAACTAAAGTTAAAAGAGTAAATAATTTGTCTGTCAAACAAATGGCAGAACAGTCTCAAATCCAAAGGATCTGATTCCAGAGACTCTGTCTTAACTGCCCTACTACCTGGAGCATTTAATACTTCTGGTGGGCCAGCTCCTTCTGAAAATACCCCAGTTTGGTCTCTCTACATGTCCAAAATGGATAGAAAATTATTTTCACTCCAAGAATGGCCCTCAGATTTGCACACCTACAGCTCTTTTATATTCTGAGAAAGGGAGACTCATATGCAACCAATCCCAAAATACTTTTTCTCTCTACTGAAGTTAATTCCAAAGATATAATAACTAACTTCATTAAAGATTTCAGTGGCCTCATATACTGCAATTTAGAATGTCATACTACAACAGTTCTTAATTCTACCCTAAGTGCCCTTCCCTTTCAGGCTAACTACATAGCCAATTAAGTACTTTGCACAAAGGCAAGGTGACTCTAGAGGGAAACACCCAATTATGTAGTTTCCAAGTAGTAATTATCTAAAATTAATTGCTGTTTTATGAGAGTTTTGATCATACCACACAATATTTACAATTGCAATTCAATTCCAAGATATCCTCTTACCCTGCTTAGCTATCTAGCTATCTGTTCAGTCATGCCATCTCATGTTTGGGAAACATATATGACTTATGGTACAGTTAAATGAGGTTTCACTAACTCCAAAGGGAGCTATTTGAATGGGAAAGATATGCAACAGTGTGGAAGAAATAACATTGGGAAGCCCAAGGGTACTTAGGAGAAAAGAAATTGGCCTTCGTCATGTCCACTTAGGTCAACATTTCTGACTTCCATTATAAAGTCTACTGTTGTTATTGGTATAACCTCATCTAGAAAATTAAGTGCTCATTTCCCATGCATTTTTCAATCCCCCGTTCCCTGTCTGCCATTAGAAGATAAGAGATCTAAGATCCGGTCCCATTTAAACAATGAGTCAAGTCAGCCATTTTTTAGTCTCTTAGGATAGTGATTTGCCTGTGTTCTTTTTTTCCCACTAAAAGAGAAACTCTTGAAAGTGAAGACTGGGGCTTATTATCAAAGATCCTTTGTAGTTATTAAGCACAGGAAATTTGTGTCTCCGATGCCTATCACATATTTAATAAGAAAATATAATTACTGCAAATGGTTCTCTGTTTGAAACCAATGACCATTTCTATCACATATCTTTTTGAAATAATCATTTATGATGAAAATGCTACCCAGGAATGCTTACTGAACACACACTGGTGACAAAGCAACAGGATAAGGGTGTAATCAAGTGATACTTGTCTGGGGTCTCTGACATCCTTTGCTTTAAAAGGGACAGCATTACTATTGGCAGACATGAAAGGGGATGGCTAAGCTTATATTAACTTCTACTCTAAGCTTCTACACTCCTAAGCAACGTTTATCCATTTTTCATACACTGTAAAGAAAATTCATTTATTCACATGATGAGATTGGTTTGAAATTGATTGATGAACTTTTCAGTGTTGATGTTTCTCAGTTGGAGCAGTGCAAGATCATAATCTCTTCTAGCTCGTGTGTGTGTGTGTGTGTGTGTGTGTGTGTGTGTGTGTGTGTTGTGTTGTATACTACTAGAGATTAAACCCACGAGAATTCTACCTCTGAGCTGGTACCCCAGCTCTATTATTTTAAAACAGTCTTGTTAGGTTGTTAAGACTGGTCTTATACTTGCAATCCTCCTCTCAGCCTCCCAAGTACTAGGATTACAGACATGCACCACACCAGGCATCTTTCCCAGGTGTTTCATGGGTTGTACCCATTCTGAAGCAGAGAAAAAACTTTTCCCATTTCATCATTTTTTTTGGTGGAAAGGGTTTAGTTGATACTTCAACCAAAACTCATGTGTCCCCAATTTCCCTCCTGTACATCAGCTTTCTTCACAGTCAGTGCATCTCTACACGCTTCCACCCCTTCTCCTACAGGGATTAAAGTGAAGGAGAACACATTTTTACTCAGAACCCCAGAGCAGGAAGCTGACAGAGCTGTCATGGCTTAGCAGTGGAACAGTAGGCATCTTGAAATTTACAAAATGAATGGAAATCCAGCTTAATTTTATTAGTCACTACCTTGACCATAAAATAAATACATTTCAATGACATAAAAAAGGATAATCATATAAGTGCACAAATTTCCACACATCATTTCTTCCACTGTGTCACTTTGTTAAAGGTTAAAGGGGTTATACTCTAGTGGTTAATCTCCATCAATAGATATTATGAGCCAGTGTTTCTATTTCCCAATTTTTGGGGAGAGTGAATGGGCAGGATTATGTAGGGAAAAATTGTCAACAATAAAATACAACAAACTTGGTACAGACAGTAGTCTAAAAAATAATTAAAAACTTGCTGGGATACCAAAGATTCTTTACACAACTCTCTGTGCCTCGAACTTTACAGTGGAACTATTTGTTCCTCCCAGTGAAGGGAGTTTCTTTTGACTACAGAAAGCAACCTTGACAGGCTTTTGACAGCACACATTTTGTGTGTGTGTGTGTGTGTGTGTGTGTGTGTGTGTGTGTGTTGTATTAGGGGTTGAGCCCAGTGGAATTCTACCTCCAAGCTACACCCCAGCCCTATTTTATTTTTATTTCGAAACAGGGTCTCACTAGGTTGATGAGAGTCACACTACTTGTTGAAACTGTCCTTAAACCTGCGATCCTCCTATCTCAGTCTTCCAAGTACTGGAATTGGAAGCATGTGCCACCACACTCGATAACATTCTACATATTTTAAAATAAAATAATTAAGTGAGCATACATCATAATTCTCTGATAAACATCCTTTCCAGCTTCTGGGCTAGTACCTTGAGGATCTGCAACTAATTCTGCAACCATTACATATGACCACTGAATCTTTTTTTTTTTTTTTTTTTTTTTTTTGCGGTACTGGGGATTGAACTCAGGGGCATTCTACCTCCAAGCTATACCCCCCAGCCCTATTTTTTATTCTTTATTTTGAAACAGGCTCTCACTAAGTTGCGGAGGGCTTCACTAGGTAGCTGAGGCTGGCTGCAAACCCGGATCCTCCAGTCTCAGCCTCCCGAACGCTGGGATTATAAGCATGAGCCACCATGCCCAGCTTGGCCACTGAATCTTAAGTGCTCTCAAATCTTCCAATCTTGAGGGCAAAGGCTTAGATGACCCAGTGCCACCAGACTAGCCTACCCTGATCTCTTGTTATGACATGTCCTTGCACAGACAAATTATTGTGATTCTCCCCAGGCTAGGTTTGTTAAAATCTCCTACAGATGATCAGAAATCCCTCTGGAAAAAAAATTTTTAGAAGTCTGTCCGAGTCTACCACAAATTTCAGTAGTGGAAAAAGGATTAAATAGACAGATTACAGTGCCTAATTGACTATTGTGGTTCTTAGTCCTTCTTCAAAGTAAAGACATCTCAGCTTTAATCAATCCCAAACATTCCCAGTTTCCCAAGTGATAGGACAACTTTGCCAGTGCTTCAGATTTCCCTGCCCCAATTCAAAGGCAAGATTTGCATGAAAAAAAGCCTAAAATGGTGAGTAAAAATTACCCATTTCTTTGAGGCCCAGTCTTTGAACAGTTGAACACAGAATCCATAGTTTTTTCCTTTTATATTTTTCCTTATAAATGGTCTAATTAATATTCAGTCACTGGGCCATACCATTTCATAAACCAATCCCCAAAGAGAGAGAGATCTGTGCTTCTTGAAAGCTGGAGAATACAATCAACATCCACTTTATAAGAACAAGAATGTTAATAAGTGAAACTACAAAATTGCATCACCCACCGGGAACAATACATTGCTAAGGAAAGGCATTTTATAAATGAGAAATCAAAGGGCAGTTAGTCCCCAATACTTTAGGATAATTCTGGTGAGAGCCTCTTAGGAGAGGGATTCTTACAAAGAAATGGTTATCAGAATTATCTGGAGGCCTATTAAAATGTATTAAACCTGAGAACTTCACTAGAACCAGAAGTGACACAGATTCTCAAGAGGTTAGCTCAGAAATACACATTTTCTTTGTCTGGAGTCCCTCCTGTGTCCCAATTCCTCCTTACCTTTCACATATGAGGTAAAATATCTGACCTTTCACTTTTTGTGACTGACTAATCTCTTACTTAGCATAATATTCTCCAGTTCCATACATTTCCCTACAAATGACAGAATTTTGTTCTTCTTAATGGTGGAGTAGAATTCTATTGTGTGTATGTCCCATATTTTGCAATTCATTCATCTGTTAATGGATACCTAGGTTGGTTTTATAGTTTTGCAATCATGGATTATGCTTCTATAAACATAGGTTACTATGGTACTCTAATTTCAATTCCTTTGGGTAGATACCCAGGAGTGGTATAGCTGGGTTATATGGTAGGTTCATTCCCATTCCTCTGTGGATGCTCCATACTGATTTCCAAGTGGTTGCACTAATTTGCAATCCCTCCAACAATGTATCAGAGTTCTTTCTTCTCCACATTCTTACCAGTATTTATTGTTGTTTGTGTTTTTAATAGTTGATACTCTGTTTGGGTTTAGGTGAAATATCAGGGTAGTTTTGATACGCATCTCTCTGATTGCTAATGAACCCTTCTGAATTGATAGAGGAGACCTAAGGGAGGAAAGTAGGAAGGGAGAGAAGTCTCAATAAGGGAAACACTTCAATTAACATGTTATACATACACAAATTTACCAATACAAATCACAATGTCATGCAGGGGGAAGGTGAGAGAGTGGGGTGGGAGCTGGGAGAGTGTTCACAAAGTGCTGTGTGCATGTATGCCTCTATCACTCTGAACTTCATCATGATATATGATTACAATGCATCAAAAAATGGTACTAAACTGCTATAAACCAAAAAAAAAAAGAAGAAATACATATTTTCTTAAAACTGCCCAGTAATTCTAATATACTTCCCATTAGGGAACCCATTGATGGAGAGATGTGGTTCTTCTCAATGTGTGGATCCCAATCAACAACAACCTCATTAGAAATGCAAATCATTGCCCCCGCCCCTGCAGACCTCCTGAATTAGAAACTCTGAGCATGGAGCCCAGAAAGCAACCCAAGCTACCACAAAGCTCCCATGTGATTCTGATGCAGCTAAAGTTTGAGAACCAATGATCTAGAGAATTGATATCAAGCCTGTACCAAAAGGAATCAGAGTTTTATCTTTATCTGGTTCATCGATTTGGATGAGACATAAAAGTAAATCATCTTACTTTTTAGAGATTCTGACAGCAATTTATGAAAAGAGCAGAGCTGTAACTGTACCAAATACAACTGTGTGGGAGAGGGGACACTTAAGGCCAACTTACCCAAGACACTTGGAGATTTCATACCCAAAATAGGCAAGTGCCGCATGTGAAAGAGAATGTATTGAAACTGAGTAATTGGGGAACTTTTGTTTCCTGACATTTGCAAAGACCTTTTAAAGAGCTTGTAGCAATATCTTCTAGGTTGAAGCACTGAACTTAACTAATTTATTGTCTTGTTTACATGAATTTTTGTCTGTCTGAACAGCAAAAAAACAAGGAATCCTCTTGTTATAATGTTTGTGTGCTTGTCCTTCTCCCCATTTCCTTCTGATCCTGCAAGCACAGCAAAAGTATGGCACTTCATCTCTTCTCTCCCCCTTGTAACTCCAAATATTTCTCCAAGTGTCTGAGACTTTAGAACAATGTTTCTCAACTTTTTTCACCGGCACACTTCTAAGGAGGCTTTTGAAACACTTTTTTGCTTAATGGCCTCCCCTGCTATTTATGTACTATATGTATATCTGTGTGTTATACATAAAAAGAGTAAGACTGTTTTTTCACACACTCCCAAGAACTAATTTGCATCCCCATGGGGAGGAGGGAACATCACCTTATTGGAAATGCACCAATGCACCCTTTAGAGTTATAAGTACAATCTTGTTCTAATACATTAAATGTATTAATGTTCCATTAATTTTTTTAAGCCAAATTAAATCTAGGTTAGCAATCAAACTGAAAATATTGGGCAGAAATCCAGTCTCAGTCACTTTGGGACAAATTTGTGTCAAGAATGGTACAGTACTGGAAAACTGCCGAGGAAACTCTGGTTTTCAATCCATCATGGTAGCCACTAAGATGCTCACAATCCTTCCTCTCTTCCAGGAGTTTTCAGGAAACCAGAGTAGAGGTTTCCCTCTCTCCAAAGTATGCACACTCCAACTATTTTTATGGGTAGACAACTTTTCTGCTCCTTCTGTCTTTCGAGTCATTTCCCTATTAATCCAGCTCCTTCTTCCCTGAGCCCAGACTTTACAAAAAAAGAGTGTTTTAATTTAAGATCCCCATATAGAAAGCAAACTGAGGTCATACATGACTGCCCTCTGGAGGTAAGGTAACCCATCCTCTAGGGTTAACCTACAGGCCAGTTTATTTCTCAATTACTTTTTCCTGATATCTCTAGATTCTGGACTTTTTAGAAAACAGGTTAGAGTTGATTGAAAGGGATAATTTTAAACCCTGGAAAAACCTTTTCCAGATAGGCCACCTGTTGGAAGAGTTCTTGTTCAGACTGGCACCATTCTACAAAAGGAACACAAGTCTGACTCTGGTGGAGCAGGGATTCTAATCTCATTACCCCTAGTTAATACCTATGTGACTTCTATGATCAACAGTGTCTTCATCTGAAAATTGATGATGATGATGATGATGATGATGATGATGATAATAATAATAATACCTATTGTAAAAGGTTATTGTGGAGATTAAAAGAAAATGCATGGGAAATTCTACCATAGCCCTTGGCATAAGTTATAGGATAAATAAATAGCAGCCTTATCATTGTTAGCACTAACTAATCAACTCAAATATGAGTTTTCATATTTCTTCATTCAGAGCACCTGGTCATGGAAGTGTCAAGGAGTACCAGACAAATAACTTCACTTTAGAGATCTCCCCTTTCTTTTGTTTTTTTCAGTCACAAAAAGTAAAAAATCATATGTTCTTTCTAATATGCAGAAGCTAGGGAAAAAGTGGGACACAAGAGGGACTCTAGACGAAGAAGGAGAAACCTTAAATGAGCAAAGAAGGTGGCTTAACTGAAGGTGATGGGGGGGGGGGACATCCTAATGTACATGATGTACTTTCACAAACATATCAAAGTCAATCACTAAACTGAACTTGAGAAGGAGGGAGGAGAGGGAGTGGGGTGGGAATTGGGGAAGGGTTAAATGAGAGATGTGTACATGCATGCCTTTATCAGCTTGTACCTAACAAAGATGTATAATTACAATACACCAATAACAAAAAAAGAGAGAGAGATCTTCCCTTTTTACATACACAAACAGAGATGTTTTTCCTGTAGTTCAAATTCAAGCCATGATGATCCTATGGAAGTGGCCAGAAAGGGACCTGTCTTAGAAAATAAAGTGGAGCCATTCCTGAGTAAGCAGTGCCTGAATAGAAAAGTGAACCACAAAGTGGACCACAAAGCATATTTCCATATCTTGGGACTCATCTTCATTACAATCAAACTGTAACTGAGTGGCAGAGTAGCTTTGACATCATTCATTGGAGTGCAATGCCTTATCACCTGAGGACAGGCTCTTGTCATGAGAACAACAACGACACCTTTTGATCAAGTGACAGAGCTGGTTTAGAACTGGCTAACAAGGAGGTTAACTGTGAACTGTAAACAGATAGGTGCTAATATCCATCTGCAGATATTTCTAGGAATTTCCCAACTTTTGATTTGCCACATTGCTCTTATAACTGATTCAGCCAACAGGGAATAATTAGCAACCATGCCACATGGGAACAAAGTGTGCAGACTTGAGTTGATATTGTGCTTAATGAGCCTATTTAAAAAGTTACAAATCACTCAGCCTCCACTTAGCATTTTCTCACGTAGAGAGTGGCAAAAATAAGAATCCATGCTGATGGAGCTAATTCAGCCTTAAAATTTGCTATTTGCCTCCATACCAAAGCCCAAGATGTGCAGAAACTAGGAAAGAAAGCAGTTTTTCCTTTATTACATCTACATCTATTACTGGGAGGTCAGTGGAAATAAAAATCTGGAGACACTCTCAGCTGGTGACTGTTTTTGATATATTTGAACTGAACAGATAACTAGACGTATGAATATCATCCTGATTACATGTGAGTTACTCCTTTCAGGTGGCAGAACTTTGTAAGAGGAACAGTGCTATAAAGTAAATGTCTTACTAATCTGCAAAGTCAGTTTGATTTTGCTCAACTAATATTGATCGTGAAAGATTTTCGAAGTCCTATTTTCTATGTTGATTCTTTCTCAGCATCAGCCAGAGAAGAAAAATTATGTCTGCTCTCACAATTTGTGGCACAGTGACATTATAGGAATCCTCTTTTTAAAAGTCCAATGTGGAGCCAGGCATGGTGGTGCACATTTGTAATCTCAGTACTTTGGAGGCTGAGACAAGAGGATCACAAGTTCGAGGACAGCCTCAGCAAATAGCGACACCCTCAGCAACCTAGCAAGACCCTGTTTCCAAATAAGATATAAAATGGGGCTGGGGGTATAACTTAATGGTAGAATGACTCTGTGTTCAATCCCCGGTACCCCCCCAAAAAAAGTCCAGTGTGTTTGGTACAGTTTGGGAGTGGGAGAGGCAGGAGAGGTGACCAACATTATCCCAGGGCTGACTGTGAAGCCGCCTCCTACTCAAGCTGATTCCCTCCAGGAGAACAAGAAAAGTTACGTTCATTTCTGTTTGCTTTTTCTTATTCCTTTTGCTGTTTGTTCCCCTTCTTCCCCAGTTAAGCTTGTTACATGCTTTATGCAATCTCTACTCTCCTTTTCAAATTTTATCTTCTGGGGGAAAATGTGGATTTTGTTTTCTTTTAAATAAGTGGAAGAATAGAGATGTTTGACAAAATAACTTTGCAGCGTCACCATTTTGAGTGTCTTTACCTGCCAAGCCTTCTCTGTGCACATAACCACCCCCCACCCCACCCCTTCATCACCACCTGCCTGGACACCTATTCTCCTTGACACTCTGCTTGCTGCCACTTGTAGTCCTTCCTAAAAAGGTTGTCTGATTGATGTTTTCAGAACACAAGTCTTCATGTCTTGCTCTTGCCCATAGTAGCCACTAACTGAAAGCGAGACAGAATTCACTGGTATCTAGTAGAAGACTGCAGTGACTTATTTCCCAAATAGCAATACATGTTCCTAAGACCCATAAAAACACCAGAACATATGTAAAAGGTCCCTCATATTTCAACATTATATTGCCACTTTCAGTACTTTAAGTCACAATTAAGTACTGCAAATGATTATGTCAGTGTTATATAGGATGGAAACACATCTCCCTTTGGAATTTAGCCACAGAGGACAATCTGGAAAGCTGCAGATTTCCAAAGCTAAAGATCAGCCAGGCCTACAAGCTGGCTCACCTGGGAACTGCAGTTTGAATGTCAGACTCTCCCATCCCAGCCCACGGTGAGGAATTTAGCCACAGAGGACAATCTGGAAAGCTGCAGATTTCCAAAGCTAAAGATCAGCCAGGCCTACAAGCTGGCTCACCTGGGAACTGCAGTTTGAATGTCAGACTCTCCCATCCCAGCCCACAGTGAGGATCTGTGCACCCCTTCACCCCACCAAGAGGTATTCCCAGGCAATCTCACCCCTCTACTCAGCCTGGCTCTTCCATTTCCTCTGCTCACACAGTGTATTCCCCCAGGATCTGTTCCATCCATGCCTATGAGCTACTATACACCAACACTGAGAACTCCTAAAGATTTATTTATCTGTGCTTTGCTGTGCAACCTTACCTTAACTTGTTATGCCTCTTGCTTGCTATAGAAGCTGTGTATGAATTAAGTCAAATTTAAATAAATTATCTGGAACATCTATATTGCAACTCCTTCTTAAAATCTTCAAGAATCCTTCAGCTTATCTTAATTTTTCCCTTTTCAAAAGTTCTGTATCACTTATATAGGAATGATGATTTTAGCTAGTCATGGTGACATGTACTTGTAATCCTAGTATTGGGAGGCTGAGACAGGAGGATAGCAGGTTAGAGGCCAGCCTCAGCAACTTAGGGAGGCCTTTAGCAACTTAGTAAGACAGTTTCAAAATTAAAAAAAAAATAGAGCCAGATGTGTTGACACATGCTCGTAATCCAGTACTTGAGAGGCTGAGACAGGAGGATCTCAGGTTCACAGCCAGCTTCAATTACTTAGTGAGGCCCTCCACAACTTAGTGAGACCCTATTTCAAAATAAAGAATAAAAAATAGGGCTGGGAGTGTAACTCAGAGGTAGAATGCCCCTGGGTCCAATCCTCAGTTCTGAAAAAAAAAAAAAAAAAAAAAATAAGGCAGGAGTGATGGCAGAGGCTTGTAATCCCAGTACTTGGGATGCTGAGACAAGAAGATAGCACGTTCGTGGCCAGCCTCAGCAACTTAGTGAGGCCCAATGAAGTAAGACTCTGCTTCAAAATAAAATAGGATTGGGGGGATAGCTTGGAGGCAGAATGACCCTGGGTTCCATTCCTAGTACCATCAAAAAAATAAAATTAAAATAGGGTTGGGGTATGTGTAGCTCAGAGGTAGAATAACATGGGTTCAATCCCCAGTGCCACACACACACACACACAAAACAAACAAATAAAAAAGAATGATTGTTTTTCTCTAACCTTCTGTATGGGCCTTTGATTCTTGTTTGTAATTCTCAAATGATACTGTAAATTCCTCATGGGCAGGAACCAACCCTGTCTCTCTATTTATTTCCAACAGTACCCACCCAATGTTGAGTACATTAACAAACATTTGTTCACTCGCCTTTTTATCTTGACTAATGTTTCATCTGTACTATATGCTTTGGGTCAGAAATAAATTTTATAATTCTGGAAACATGTTTTAGTATTATAGATTTATAGTATTATTAACGGAATTGGTCATCATAATAGTAGTTTAGCTGTAACTTTGTAAGCCAGCAAAAATAAATTGAAAATATAATTTATATCATGTACATGTGATTAAGTACCAGCATGATAAAGGAAAATGTGGCAAGAGAAGAAGGGTAGAAGAACAAATACTATACTGAAAAGAAGCCAAATAGCATATTGTGAAATAAATGGAAGACTGCAGGTACACTTCTCCAATAATAGCAGAATCCTCCTAACAGTAACATTTTACGCATAAAAGGAAGTCTCTTCAGGTGTCTACCCAGAGTGGACAGTAGTTACTAGCACTCACCACAAGGCAGACAGGATGCCAAGCATTTTCCGTAGATTACTACATGTGTCCCAAGATTTCAGGTTAGCATTCCCACTTATCAGATGAGAAAATGAAAGCACAAAGAAAATAAATAACTAGCTCAAGATAATAAGGCTCTTTTTTTTTTTAATAGTAAATAGCTTCCAAGGGCCTCCCAAGGGAAGAACATTAGGATGGTGCGAAGTTGTTCATATGTTTGTGTTACCATGTTGACTTTCCCTGAGAGGAGTGTTAACATTGAGACTCTGGCCCCAGATTGGTATCTTCTGTGAAGATGGATACTGATGGATAACATTCAAAATGGCCTTCTTTCCAAATGTGGTTTAAATGTAGTTGCTTATCCCCAGACTTGGGCTAGAACAGAAGGTATAGGCCAAAACAGTTATTGCTATAAATATTATAGACCTTGGTTCTCATTACAGTATTTATTGGCAGGAAAACAAACAAATAAATAAATAAAATAGTAAATAGTATATTACATTACACATTGGAAATATTAAATAATATGTTACATTAACTCATGGGTTTAATAAAGTTAATAAATTCAGATATTTTAGCTTTAAAAATTTACTATACAAACAAGAGAAAAGTAAAAATGTAAGTAATTTTATAATCTCTTATATTGAAATAAATTGCTTTGGGAGAAAACTCATTGTATTAATTGACTTTTTATTACTATGACAAAATACCTGAGATAAATCAATTTAAAAAATCAAAGGTCTACTCTTAGCTCACAATTTTAGAGGACTCACTCCATGATTGTTTGGCCACATTGCTACTGGGTCTTTGGGAAGGCAACATAATCAAGGCAGGATCCATGTTGTAGGACAAAGCTGCTCACCTCTTGGTAGGGAAGCAAAAAAGAGAGGAGAGAAAGAAAACAAGATCTCATAATTCCTTTCGAGGGCATTTCCCCCAGTGACCTAAAATTGCCCACTAGGCTCCACCGCCTACCAATTTTCTACCATCTCCTGATAGCACAAGCTGGACCACACCTTTAAAACATGGGCCTTGCAGGGACATTCCAGGTACAAACTATAGCACTTACTCATCAACTTCACAAATATTTATCAAGTTTATGTGGAACTTTCTTCTAAATGTTAAGAGCAATTCAAAATAAATAAATCAGGCATTTTCCTTCATAGAACTTAGAAAATAGATCAGATAAAAATTCCTATATAATCTAATCAAACAGTGTGTTTAATAGATAAACAGCACAAAAAGGGTCAAGAAAATTGCCATGTGTGCTCCAGGAAGAGATATCTTTGAATTAAAGTTTTAAATCTAGACACAATTTTAGGTATTTGGGGTTCCAACATCTTTATTTTTCAGATAAGGAAAACTAGGCCTAGAAAGGTTCAAAGTGATTTCTCTAAAATCACTAACAATTAGGTATCTGTTCAATGTTTACTAAAAGAGTAGAATTTATTTGCTATAAATGAGTTGCACAGAAAAAAACAAATAATAAATAAATAAATAAATAAATAAATAAATAAATAAATAAATAAATCCGGAAGTTTAAGGAGCACTAAAATAAGGAATATTGGGGGATAAACTAATTAAAATCAAAACTTTACTTCCAATTAGAAAAAGTTTACTTGTCATAATAGGTAGAATAACAGATTCATATTTAAAAGCAATACAAGTAAATTCTACTTTAAATGAAACCGCATACCTTCAAAAATATATAATGAAATTTTTCATGCAACCTATTTTATTGTCCCAGAAAGCATTATCCAGAATCTTTGAAAACTGGAATGGTAATTTAAATGATTAGCCTAGTACCTTTTCAAAAAGCCAGAAAGGAAGAGAAAAATCCAAGATTAAAATTATAGCAACATTATTAATTGCTGCTCAAAATACCAAATTTACATATGTTTAAATAAATCTAAATGACAGAACTGACCACTAAGCATTTTTAGACAAGTTTAGAAAAATTAATTATGTTCTTCGTCTTTAAAAAAACAACTTAATATTCCAAGCATTTGCCTTTTGTCAAAGACAGTAAATTTGATTAAGCTTATATAAATTGCACTGTAGTAAACAGTATAATAACTAAAAACACATGGAGAATAGAGTTAGCCTTATTCACTGTATCACTTCCAAATTTAAACCTAATG
Organism: Graphiurus murinus; assembly: GCA_004027655.1. Taxonomy (NCBI): domain Eukaryota; kingdom Metazoa; phylum Chordata; class Mammalia; order Rodentia; family Gliridae; genus Graphiurus; species Graphiurus murinus. The sequence goes on along the minus strand of PVLC010002256.1, from coordinate 55,862 downwards.
CCAAGCATATATGCTTGGCTTAGAGTATTTTAAAGCTGCTATTCATAAAAAGGTCAGTAGGCTGTCTTTAAAAAATAAATCTGTAATCACTACAAACTGTCATTGTATCTGACCAAAATTATGATGAAAAACCAGATGCTAACGTGTACTTTCAGAAGCTCAGGGAGTTAGAATGAAACAGTAGAAGGAAGAATTCAAAGGCAGAGGCCAAGACCTGTCCCAGTCCCTCAACTGAAACAACCTATTTGGCTTGTGGTAGTCGTAACCTTGGCCATCTGAGAATTTCTTAATCCACAGTGACTCTTAGCCATGAGCTCACTGTTTCCAAAATAGTAGAAAACCACCATGAAGCCACGGAGTCTTAGGTTACCGTCTGAAGCTTGCTGGGGGAGTTTCTAGGACACCACTACTTATTCTCCACAGCAGTGACTTTCAATGGTCTTGCCTCCCCAGCTCACAAAAGTAATGCAACTCATCAACAGAAAGAATGGAATCAGTGGTTTTCATCCATGGGAGGTAGGAGCGTGCAATTTTAAGGAATATATCAGAACCCCAGGTTGCCTCCCCCGTCAGCATCTGTTTCTATTCTCCCAACCTCCTGACCATCAGTTGAGGCACACTGCTATAAAGTTGTGCAGTGTAATTTCCTTACTAATCAATTGGTATTGTGAGCCTTTTAGGCTTAATGAAAATGAAAGGTTGCCTGCTGAAAAAGAGCCTTAAATAACTCTGTGGACTTTAGCCACAGAGCCAAGTGTGAGCTGTGAACATGCACGTATCAGGGTACATGCAAACTTCAGTGCTCACACAGCTTTAGAAGTCAAAAACTAAACCTTCACAATAACTTTAGAAAGAAAGTGTTCCTAGCCCCACTTAAGAAATCATAAAGCAAAGCTGCAGAGCAATTAAGAGTCTACCCAAAGTCTCAGAACAGTGGCATAATGAAGGGTCAAACACAGGCGCATCCGAATCTTTATGTATTAAATCACATCTCAAAGACTGCTTCTATTCCTAGGATAAAGAGGGAAAAATGGGACTCCTAGGGTCATGTGGCAAGCATTTCAAGGGTGACAACACTCATCCTGTGCCCCAACTTACCTTCAGATCCCACCATGTTGTAAGCACATGAATTTCATTTGGAAGCCAAAAATTTTTATTTTATTGCTCACAGCTGACCACAGGATAGTGTGAAACATCTTAACAGAGCATACAATCCCATCTGAACATACATCTTTGCAAACTTTTCTGCCACTCTTCCCTGACTGCAGCTTCTAGTTCTGCCAAACTGATCTGCTCATTCCCCTTGCACCTTTATCCCCGCAAACTCCAACCTGACCAACTCAATCTGGGCTAGCCTCTCTTTTATCATAATTTTCCCATTAAGTTCCACAATGACCCATCATTTGGCCTCTGTTTTAGAATGCCCCAAATTGAGATGAAACAGTGTATTGACTCTATAGCAACTGAGAATTGTATCTATAGATCCATCATAGCTAAGGGGGCAGTTAAGAGATATTTCTCATCCAAAGTCCTCATATAAAAAAGGAAAGTGAACCCATGGTCACAGATAATGAACATATAATATATCAATAATATTCATTCAATTAATTAGTATTTTGACTCTTCTAGACACGGAGGTTATCTGTATTAGTTATCAGCTCTACATTAATTATGCCACTATCCAAAATATCCAAGTGTTTTTCATTTTATCTCCATATTCATCTGTTTTTCATCCTCTCCAGATCCACAATCCCAGTCCTCCCTGAGTCCAGGTTCAACCCCTAATCCATACAAGTACATCATCCACCCACCATCTTAAAACATTCTATGGCTTCCCGTCTCCCTTAAAATAAGATCAGAAGTCATTACCTAAATACTGAAAAATCGTCCCCTACATTCTTCCACACTTCATTCTCTGCCCACTCACTGCTTGGTTTTCCTTCTGTACCTCAAGCAAATAGGGCCCAAACTTGCTCCAGAGTCTTTCATATACTGTCCCCCTGTCTGAAAATGTTCCTTCTGCCACTCCTTTTTGTCTTTTCAGGCCTTACGTATCAACTAAACTGTTGCTCTTTAGAGAAGCCAACCTTCTCCAGTCAACTTCCTTATCACCACCATCCCCAGTATTCCCTATCTCAGCACGCTCTTTCCTGTGTTCCACTTAGCACAGTGTGTACTTGTTTAAGGCACTTGATTGATGCCTATGTCTCCTCCTGTACACCACCCAGACTGTGAACAAATGGAGACAAGGATCATGCCTGTCTTATTCTCACAGTAGTATCCCCTTGCCTGACATCAGGCCATCAGGCTGGTCTGGAAATACTCATTACATTTCTGTTGAATTAATGAATGTCCTCAAAAATTCATGTGTTTGTGCACTCACACACACACACACACACACACACACACACACACACATATTGCATATATATATGGAATATTTCTGAAGGACAATCATAAGACAATATTTTACCATAAAAATACAATTTTATATATATATATATATATATATATATATATATATGTAAATCATACTAACCCTTTTCCTTCTTTTACAGAAAAATATGGTGAAATAGTAAATCTGGATTTTAAGAGGGATTTGACTATCTTTCTCATATCTTTTTGGAGGAAAAATGTCTTAGATATGAGCTATCAGTGTTCCCAAGTTTCTGAAGCTTCCAGGAGATTCTGATTCAGTAACTAACCATGACACTAGGAATTTTTCGGTTTTTTTTACTTACAAGATGTACCCCAGATAATTCTCATCAACAAATAAATTGTGTAATATTGGGCTAGGCTAATTATTTCCAGCTTTGGCTGTACATTAAATTCACCTGAGGAAGCCAAGCATGGTGGTGCATGCCTATAATCCCTATACTTGTGAGGCTGAGACAGGAGGATCACAGGTTTGAGGACAGCCTCACCAAGTAGTGAGACTCTCATCAACCTAGCAAGACCCTGTTTCCAAATAAGAAATAAAATTAAATTGGGCTGGGGTATAGCTCGAAGGTAGAATGCCTCTGGGTTCAATCCCCAGTAACACACACACACACACACACACACACACACACACACACACACACACACACACAAATCACCTGAAGAGGGCCAGGTGTGGTGGTGCATGCTTGTAGTCCCAGTTCTTGGGAGGCTGAGACAGGAGGATGGCAGGTTCGAGGATAGCTTCAGCAATATAGCAAGACTATCAGAAACCTAGCAAGACCTTGTTTCAAAAATAAAAATGGCCCTAAAGAGTTTTTTAAAATCCTAATGCCTGGATGCCACCCCAAAGATTTTGACTCTGTTGTTCTGGAGTGGGGACTAGACATCAGGACTTCTCAAGTGTTTCAGTTGACTCCAATGTGTAGCAAAGGTGAGAGTCACCGCATCCTCATAAAACTGGAACACCTCTCTGTCATACTTCTCTGCTTTATTCTGAAAGACTGAAACCCTTAAAAGCAAGGACCAACTCTTTTGCATTTGTATTCTCAATGCTAAACACATAGATAATTGTTTTAAATATTTGTTAGATAGATATACATGAGGCATTTTGAAAATCTTCCATAATCATGTTGAAAGCAGAAAAAAATCACTTTCCACTTTTGTTTTGTGAAAGCTATATTTATTATTCTTAGCATAATATAAAATAAAGACCCTGAAGGTAAAAATACACAATTTACATAAGTGAAAATACTATTAGTAAACACTGTGAAAAATGTTTATCCATGTTAGTAATCAAGAAATGCAAATTAAAGCAATGTTGAGAAACATTCTGCACATTGGACTAACCAAAAATATTTAATGACAAAACCTAAGGCTGATTAGAGTGGAATTGTCATATCTTTGGCTGCTTTTGGCACTGCAAATTACTACAACCTTTTTGGAAAATAATTTGGCAATATTTATTTAGACTCTATGAAGATATTTATACCTTTGACCCAGTAATTGGACTCTTGAGATTTAACCTACTCAATATGAAATTTCTTTAGCTCTCCAAAATGCTAAAAAAATATTCAAAGGTCTATTATAATAGCAAAATCCTGAAAACAGCCTAGTTGCGCAAATGTTTCTTAATATATATATAAATATAAACTAGAATAAGATATTTGCAACCCACACAATAACCAATAAGGAATTCATACCAAAAACAGGTTTTTAAAAAATCATACAGCTGGGTAAATCAGCAGGAAAATATTTGATCAAATATGAAATGAAATTTCATTTCAAAGATAAACTAATAAAGATGTTTAATAGACATTGAAAGATGCTCAACTTCCTTAATTTTCAGGAAAATGAAAATTAAAACCAAAATAAGCTATCATTTACATTAACCTAATTGGCAAAAATGAAAAAATGACAACCAAATGTTGACTGCCCATAACTTATCGCCCAAGAACATTTCTCTTTAGAGGGAAAAACTTAAGAACTTAAAATTACACTAGGAGATGCACATAAGAGAATTCATGGCAGTACTGTTTTGTAAGAGCAAAATGTTCATCAAAAGCAAAACAAATACATTATGGCATATTCCACAATATATGACTGACATATATATGTCAGTGGAAATGAATCAACTACACTGTATATACAACATGGAGAAATCTAGTATTAAAATGTTGAGTGGATAAGCCATGTAACAAAAAGTGTATAAAATATTTCATTTATAAAATTTCAAAAAATACACAACTAAATGTATTGGTTAATTACTCGCTAACTTGTTGGTTATGTATATGCTCCTGCAAAAAAAAAAAAAAATAATAAAAGCAAGGAAAGAAACAAAATTCAGGATAAATTCCTCTGGGGAAGGTCAGGGTAGGGGAGTGGAAGGGGACACAAGGACTTTAAAGGTAAATGAGAGTTTCTACTTCTTTAACTGGGAAGTTGGCATATGAGAATTTGTTGTATTATTATTCTTTACATCCCATACATTTTTGCAAATATTATCTTATATCTGTTTAAGATTTAATAATAAAACATTTTTTAAGAGCAAAGCAGAAGCCGGGCGTGGTGGCGCACGCTTCTAATCCCAGCATTCGGGAGGGCTGAGACCTGAGGATCTGGGTTCGCGGCCAGCCTCAGCTACCTAGTGAGGCACTCCGCAACTTAGTGAGACTCGGTTTCAAAATAAAGAATAAAAAATAGGGCTGGGGGTGTAGCTTGGAGGTAGAATGCCCCTGAGTTCAATCCCCAGTACCACAAAAAAAAAAAAAAAAAAAAAAAGAGCAAAGCAGGGCACAGGCATCAAATATAGCATGTCACATTCATATAAAGTAAAGACAAAGCATAAATGGTCCATGAGATGTAGGCAGGGCGAAGGAACAAATGGTGTCTGTGGTCTGGGAAATGGAGACAGTATGACTTCTATTTGATTGGAAAGACTGAATCTTCAGTATGAGTATGTATACTCTTCACAGAGCAAAAGAAAATTACAAACCTCCTATTTTAAGGGGGAAAAAAAGTAGAATCATGTTATGGGATTGAATTTAGACACATTTTACTTTTGGGCTTTTTTTCCCCAGCATTTTTTTTTTTTTTTTTTTTTGGGTCCCTTCCCCTTGGAAGTCCCATTACTTCAAAATCACTCATTGTCTCAGAGGTCGTTCATTGACTGGAGAACACAAAAGAGGGGAAAAAAGAGAAGAAAAACTCTTGGCTTTGAATTTCAAAATAGGCAGTGGATGCCCCTAACCGGGGACCAGGTTTGAAAGCCATGGCTATTGATTTGCCAGACTGTACATTTTGGAACTCACTGAAGCCAGCTGGGTGTAAAATTTATGCAATTGATAATAGATGATAAAGATGGTAGATGAAAAGCTGTCTATACTTGAAAGAATCCAAATTTCCCTTGTATCCCCAAATGGGGTGCAAAATAGGGCAGGTAGAGCCTTTCAATTAGAACTAGGAAAACACAAAGTGATCTTCATGGTCATAACTCATGGCCAGAGCAGACTCTGACATATCAGCAGATCCAAGCAGAAACCCACAATTAAAGACACAATGGATGAGTTATACCTCAGCAGATACCAGAGGGTGCTCTCGGGCCATGTGCCCCTTCCCACCATTGCCTAAATGCAGAGTGACACCATCTAAACCTCTGTTATCCTGAGGACAAGGGGCACAGTGAACTAAATAAGAAATCATTTCAAAAAGCTGAATCTGCCTACAAGTGATTTCATAGGCTCCAACATAGAAACTCTTAGTAACAACAAGAACTTTGAATAGAAAAAAGTTAGTGATTAAAGAAATCAAAGTATGCTTGCTGCATAGGACTTGGGAAATAACAAAATCACTACATCTATGTTTTTAATTCCATTGAAAGGAAATGTGTGAGCTTTCATAAAAACATTTTGAAAAGACTAATGGATTTTTTTCATACTTTGTATGTTTCTGTATATGGTCTAAAACATTTTGCAGTAAGTATATATTGCTTTGAAACTAAACAAAGCTATAAGTAAATTCCATTTTTTAATTTTTTAAAAAAATTTTATGTATGTTCAATGTTATCACTATTTCTTCCCTTCGGCATTGTCTATTCAGAATTTGTCTTCTTGTAGTATAGGATGTTTTTTTTACCTGCAGAGAGATTACATTTATTTATGAAAGTAAGACATCAAAAGATACCAAAAATATTTAAAGAGGAAATTAAAACTACTCATATTTCCAGCAGATAAAGAAAAATACAATTAACCCTACTGTTAATATCTCCCATGAACAGTAGTCTTTGAGCATATATTTGGGAAAACAACCATCTTTTATTTTAGTATTAATTTGAGATCATTTTCTTAGAGATATTTCAAATGTTTCAGAAAAAATATAGTGAGTTTAAATTTACTGAAAAACATCTTCTTATAAGAAAACATGATTTCTTGGCATGGATAAGGAAATGATTGCTTGTTGTTTTAATAAATGATTTAATTTTGTTCAAACTAATTATCAGTTATAATAACCAAATAAATATTATTTATGGTTATAGCAGGAACCATTACCAATACTGATGATCTAAAATTATTCCATTTCCTGAGTTATATTTTCTGATTTTCACTTAGACATTTATGTTTTAAATTATTTATTATGGAATATTTCAAACATATATTAAACAGAATAATATTATAAATCTCCATTTGTCATCACTCTGCATAAATAACTGTCAATTAATGTCTTATTCCATTTATATCACCACTATGATCTGAATATTTTTCCCCCAAAATTTTTATGTTGATTTTCTAACCCCCATGGTGGATCCTTTGGTATATGATGAGGTCAAAAGTATATAGCTTTCATGATGGAATTAGTTCCCTTATAAAAGGTGCCCCAGAGAGCTACTTTATCCCTCCTACCATGTAAGGACACAGCAAGAAAGCACCATTTATGAACCATAAAACAGGCCCTCAACAGACACAATCTGCTGGTACCTTGATATTGAATTTTTTAGCTTACAGAACTATGAGAAATAAGTTTCTGTTGTTTATAAGCCATCTAGTCTATGGCATTTTGTTATAGCAGACCAGATGGACCAAAACAATCTTCAACCTCTCTCCTCCTTTATTATTTTGGAACATGTCAGACATACCATCTTAGGTTTTCTAACATTTTGACATTTAGAAATCTGTCACTTCAGGTAAAATATTTAGTTTTACTTATTATACGCCTATCTTTGAAATGCTACATTGAGAATTAGTTTGAAGGCTAAAAATGAAAAAAAAACATGAGAAATAAGGCAATCAGTAATTTGAAACAGGAAAAAGAAATCATAAAAATGACTGTGGGAGGGAAATTTGAGATCAACAATAAAATGGTTACAATTTTAAAACACAGTAAACATGAGGGGCAAAAAAGCTTATGATCACAGCTGAAGGACAAGTTAGTGAGCTAAAAGATGAGATGAGGAATTCTGCCAGAAGGTGAAAGGAAAATAGAAATAGATTGAAATATAAAAAGAAAAGAGGAGCTGTTGAAAATAGAAGAGTAGAGAAGTCCCAGGAGTAGGGAAAAACTACTATTTTATTTAATTCTTAACTGATGTGAATCATTATTTTAAGCACTTTAAGTGTGTTAATTGATTAACCCTGATAAGAAGAGTTCCTATTTCTTCACATCCTCACCAGCATTTATTGTTGTTTGACTTCTTAATGATTTGCCATTCTGATTGGGTTAGATGGACTCTCAGTGTAGTTTTGATTTGCATCTCCCTGATTGCTAATGATATTGGACATTTTTTCATGTATTTATTGGCCATTTGTATTAACTATCATATATTTATTGGCTATCTCTTCTAAGAATAAGGTAACATTGGTATTCCGCCTTTACAAATGAGGAAATTGAGGCACAGAAGGACTAATTGTCACAATTAATAAGTAATAGGTAGGACACAGTTTAAGTATTGATCTCTCTGACTCTAAACTCTGTTATCATATCTATTAAATATGTTCACTATAATGGAAGAAAGGAAATCATTCCAAATTATTAGATGTTATATTTCCAAAAGTTTAAAAGGAAGATTGAAAATTTCATGGTCTGACCATGCTGAACATGATGAAGAAATCTCTACCTGGAAAGATTATGGTAAAATTTTAAAATACAAGAGAACAAAAGAAAAGACTAAAAGCTTACAAAGAAAGGAGCAGATGACTTATATAGGAATGAGAATCAAATGGACAAGAATAGAAGCCCAAAAAAAGCAATATTTTTAAAGAATTGAAAATTATAAGTCATAGAGTGTTACATTTAGTCAAAAAGCAATTTGTCAGTGAGAGTATAATAAAGATAGTAAGAAGTTTTGTGACATACAGACCCATGTGAAAACACTCTTGGAGGAATTGTTCAAATTTGCTCACTTTCAGAATGTGTCAAGGCATTCTTGTCCTTAATTCAGAAATAAAAGTAAATTCTCTTCTGAAGAAGATACCACCACATAGAGACTCATTTTAACCATGAAACATTTCATATTGCTGGCAGGAAATTTTTTAAATTTACTAGTCATATAAACAAACAAGACCATATACAGAAAATGAAAAATAAATAAATAAGCAATAGAAATAAATACATTTATATTACATAGAAAATAGAAACCTATATTATAACATATAGAATTAAATATAACTAATATTCAAGGAATTTGATGATAAGATGAAGAATTCCATCAAAACTATAAATAATCAAATAAAAATTGAAAAAATATTACCAATGGTCACCCTTGGAATGAAAAATGCAAAACAGAAAATAAGTATTCAATGATTGGGTTTTAAATGAGTGGATAAAGAAAATGTGGTATATACACACAAAAGAATTTTACTCAGCCATAAAAAGAACAAAATTGTATCATTTGCAGGAAAATGGGTAGAACTAGAGAACATTACACTAAGTAGGATCAACCAGTCTCAGAAAGTCAAGAAGTATCTGTTTTCTCTCATACATGGAAGCTAGAGAGAAAATAGGAAAGAAAAGGTACTTCACAAAAATGAGGAGAGAGACCAGTAGAATAGCGTAAGTGGTTCAGAGAGGGAGGAATGGAAGAAGGAAAGGAGGCTGGAGGAAGGAAACAGATCAATAACATTATGTTCAAATATGAAGGTATCAATACCAGTCTCACTAGCACACAAGGGGAGGGGGGAAAGGGGGAGCTGGGTGGGATGTGGAGGGAAACACACCAAGAGATGGTGTATCCATATATGAATGCATCACTTTAGATCTCACTAGGATATACAATTCCACTGCACCAATAAAATTCTTAAAATAAAAAGAAGATTGGATTTAAAAGACTAATCATAGCTGAAGAAAAGATTGATAAACTGGGAAATGTCAGAAGAAAACTGCATACTGATACAAGGAGAGAATAAAAGGGAAGAACCTATAGAAAATAGTGTAAATAACATTTGGAATATAATGAAAAGAGCAAACATACGCAATTGCAGTGACAGAAATATAAGGGGAAGCGAATGGAAAAGAAACAATATTTGGAAAGATTATGGTTAAATATTGTGAAAATTAGCAGACATCAAGCCATGAGTATCAAGCAAAATAAATACAGAGAACAATCACACCTAGACACATCAAAATAAAACTACTAAAAGCCAATGGTGAAAATAAAATTTTTGAGAGTTGTTGGAAGATAAAATAGCTATCATGAAAATAACTAAAAGAAAATAATTGCTATCCTAGAATTCTATAAGCAGTGAAAATACCCATTGTGCGTGTGGTGGAGGGAGTATCGGGGATTGAACCTAGGGACATTCTACCTGAGAGATGCACCCCCAGTCCTATTTTACATTTTATTTTGAAACAGGGTCTCACTAAGTGGCTGAATGCCTCACTCAATTGCTGAGGCTGGCCGAAAATCCTCAATCCTCCTATCTCAGCTTCCCAAGTACTGGGATTATAGTTGTGCACCACCACCTACCACGCCTGGCTCCAGGACTTTTCTTTATTTGACCTGACCTATAGCTCAGGTAGAAAATTTAGACAGAGACATGTACAGAGGGAAGATAATGTGAAGGCACAGGAAGAAGATGGCCATCAATAAGCCAAGAAGATAGGTTAGGTTCAGATCTTCCCCTCATCGCCGTAAGAAGGACTGACCCTGTCGATACTTGACCTCAGATCTCTAGCCTCCAGAATTATAAGAAAATAAATGTCTGTTGTCTAAACTACCTAGTCTGTGGTACCTTCTTATAGAAATACATAATCTCCAAGGCTGCACCCCCAGGGACCATCTCCTCCAGCTACACCCTACCCGCCTACTAGGTATCACCCAGGTAAATCCATTACAATGGGTTTATCCACTTCTGGGATTATAAGCCTCATGACCCAATTATATGCCCTGGATATTAATAAATGAACTAATTATAACACTTGCTGAAGGTCTTACTAGGTTGTTTCAACTGGCCTCAAACCTGTGATCCCCCTGTCTCAGCCTCCCAAGTACTGGGATTACAGATATGTGCCACCATGCCTGGGTCTGACAAACTATTTAAAATGAAGGAGAATTTAAGAAATCCCCAAGGGAAAAAACTAACAGGATGCATCATTAATTTTTATGCACCATAAAAATATACTAAAAGGAGACCTTCGGGATGAAATAAAAAAACTAGCCAGTAACTCAAATCCACAAGAAGGAATAAAGACCACAAGCAAAAGTAAGTATGTATATAATTTTACATATACCTAGTATATATAAAAGACAGATATAAAAGACAGCATAAATGAATTTTTATTTGTAATTATTTTCTTCTTATATATGTTTCAAACAACAACTGAATAAGCAAAAAAAAAAAAATTGTTGCTGGGCCTGTTACACATAAAGCAGAAATTAGTATGATAATAATTACACAAAGGAGGAGGAGGAAAGGAGGCAGGAATAAAGCTATAATGAAATAGTTTCGTATTAAAATGATGTTGACATGTTAAAAGTAATGTCAATTCTTCTAAAACTCTTCCATAAATTAAGAGAGGAAACATTTTCCAATGTTATAAAGCCAGTATACTCCAACACCAAAACCAAGATATCACAAGAAAATTACAGACCAACATGTATTCTGAATATAAGTGCAAAAATCATGAACAATGTAATTACTAAAAGGCTATCTCCAGTAACATACAAAAAAGATTATACACCAAGACAAAGTGGGATTTACCTCAAAAAGTAAACTTGGTTCAACATCTAAAAATTAATCAGTATAATAAACAAAAACACAAAATGATCATTTCAATTGACAGGAAAATCATTTTTTAAAAAACCAACAACTTTTCATGACAAAGATAGTAAACAAACAAGAGAAGGGAACTTTCTCAACTTGATAAAACATCTACAAAAAACAAGCAGCCAACTTCATACTCAAAGGTGAAAGACTGAAAATTGCCTCCTTAGATCAGTACCAAGACTAAGATGTCTTAGTCTTCTGTCACTACTTCTGTTCAGCATGGCCCTGGATGTTCTATGTGTAGATGACATGACCTTGTATATAGATAGTCATAAAAATACACTTATACACATAAACTATTATAACTAATAAACCAGTCCAGCAATGTTGCAACGGACAAGATCAATACACATGAATCAGCATTATTTAGAATATGTGAAAGGTGGAAACAATCCAAATGTTCATTAACTGGTGAATAAAAAATGTGATATAAAGTCATGGTGGAATATTTGACTATAAAAAAACAATGAAGTACAATACAAGTACATACTATAACATGGAAGAGACTTAAAAACATGTTAACTGAGAAATATTAGGTAGCAAATACTACATATTATGGTTCCATTTGTATTAAATGTCCAGAACAAGATAATCCATGGAAATTGAAAGTAAATTATGGTTGGTAGGGGCTGAAGATGGAGAAGAGGAAGAATTGGAAATAACTGGTCATGGATATAGGATTCCTTTTCTCATGGTGAAAATGTTTTAAAATATCAGTAAGGTGTTGGTTGTGAATATACTAAAAAGCATTAAATTGCACACATTAGAAGGTTACATTTTATGGCATGTAAATTATATTTCAATAAAGGTGTTACTTTTAAAAAATGTTAAGAGCAACATTATATTGTTAATGCTCCAAAACTGGAAATAATCAAATGACCACCAAAAGTAGAATAGGTAAACAGGATATTATACTGCAACAGAAAAAAAGCAAACTATACCACAGGTACCAACATGAATGACTCTAACAAAAGGTATTATGAGCAGGAGAAGCCCAGGATAAAGGGTACATAGCATGGTGTGAGATGTCATAACAGTGACTGAGGCAGGGCATAAGAGGGGCTTCTAGGAAACTGGTCATATTTTATTTCTTTATTTGAGTGTTTGATACTGAATGCATGAATGTATTCACTCTTTAAAAAAAATAAAAAGTTCTTCAAGCTGTGCATTTATGATTCATGCACTTTCATATGCATATTACATTTCAATAGTAAGTTTATCTTCAAAAATAGTATTGCTCTTCTGAAGTATTTTCTAAAGTAATCAACCAGAAAATGTAACACAAAGGAATTAGACACCATTATAATTATTTAATTATGTGTGATAATATGCTTATTCTGTAGCTCAGTGGTTCTCAACTGGTGACAATTTTGCTTTCAGAGGACATTTGGCAACATCTGGAGACATTTCTGATTGTCACAACTGAGAATCAGTGGGTAGAGGCCAGAAATCCCACTAAATATTCTACAATGCCAGACAGCACTGCAACAAAGACATCTAGTCTAAAATGTCAATACTATTAAAAGCATACTCTAGCTCTTTCAACCACCATAATCCTATGAGGAGAATGATCATTTGTTTGGCTTATATATTTATACCTAGGACCTATCAGAGTCCCTGGAACATAACAGGCTTTTGATAAAAAATTTGTTGAACTAGTAAATATGTGTCTATCTCAGATATAGAGAATATATAGATAGACGATATAGATAAGTAGAGATATATCTCACATGCATACACACATGTATGGAAACATGCACATCTTTCATCTTGCATCTTACAGTTTTCTTGCTCTGTTGGACCTGGATGTATTACATACTTTGGAGGAACTTGCCTTAGGAAAACGAAACAGATTCCAAGTGGTGCTGCAGGGGAAACAAGGCATGAAGCAGACCACTCTGAAGGGGTACAGCAAGACTTGAAGATCACATACTTCAAAACAGCCACCAAGGAAAAAATAAAATGGAAATTTGGAGATAAATCTTAAGACAATATTTTAAGGTATGTAGTCTTCTCAGAGAGTTCTCTATCCTTTATATCATATCCTTCAGGAATTTGGAACAATGGGTAGGTAGGTGGCTGCCTAAGGAATCAAGATCACCACCCTTTCTCTCTGACTCATGGTCTGCACCTCACATTTTGAGAAAAAGCTATCTGGTTTTAATTTTTAAGCTTTTTCTGAGGTCCTAAATGGGGGTTCTGGCCTTTACCATGTACTTTCAAACCCAAGAAAATAACATTCACAAGGCTTGGGCAGTCAGCAAAGAAGCTTAATAAATGCCTCTCAAATTATTTATGTGAATTTGTATAAGCCAGTTAAGTACTGCAGACTTTAGTTGTCTCATCCGTAAATTATGTGAATTGTACTACGCAACCTCAAAGCCCTTTCACCTAAACTTTGAGGATTCAATGATTGAAAAAGGCCAATATTTTGTCCTTTGCCAAATCACAGGGTTTTTCTAGAGAGTCCCCATTACAGCAGAATGCAACAGCTTCACTTGATAGCACCAACAGGTGTGTAATTAAGCCTGATCTTTCTCCAGCATAGTTCATTTTCCACTGATGGGTCTACAATTAAAACAACTCCCTCCCCAGAGAAGGATACATCAGTGTTATACTTTTCATCTTTAATTACACTGGTTGAAGATGAGTAAATGCGCCAGAGATCCCAATTGGGAGGGAGTAAATTCATTAGGTGGTTGGTAATATGCCATCCAGTCTGCATTTCAGGTTACCGTTTGCACCAGGAAGATGGCCTTCAACAAATCTGCTCAAATATCCCAGTGATGAAGTCTACCCGCTGCAGGCTACCTGTGCACTGGAAATGCAATCGAGAAATATTAAAGACCTGGACGCCTCAAAAATATAAGTACAGAATCAAAACCAATGCTAATTTGTTAAATCAGTGCTTTTTTAGTAAAAGAACTGAAGTAGTTTATTAATACTTTATAGAAGAAAAGAGTTTCCAAATTTTTATATTACCACACCCCTCAGTAGATTCTGATTATAGTTCATTCCCTCTCTCTCTCCCTGTCTCGCTCTCGCTCTCGCTCTCTGCACTAATACAATCTCACCTCATCTGTTTGTACATTGGCTCCCTTCTTTGAGATTCCAGCTCTGTATGTTAGAGGCATCTGTTTCATTAAAAATTATTACCACCTGAAGCACAGTACCTGACGCCTGGCACCTACTAAATATTTGCTGAATAGTGAATGAATAAATATCAGTTCCCATTATTTCCTTTAAATATACTGTTGATGGAGATGATGGAGATTTGATGATTTGAGGTAACTGATGTGAAGGCCTATTTGCCAGAACTGGCCTTTCTTTGGCATTACAATTACCTTAATATTAGTCTTTTGATTCCTACTCAATTCAGTGATTTACTCTTCAATTTCCATATGTCTACATAAGTTATAGTTTTTAGATCTAGAACCTGCCCTGGGAATTCTGTCCTTTATCAAGACATCTAGGTGCTCAGCTCAATCTCTCTGGACTCAGCCTAATGACATCCATTTTAGCTTCTTCCTGGGAACAATTAATCACCCATGCACTAATTGCCCTGTGCCCTAAGCTATCCCCCAGCTATTATGGGAAAATTGGCCTCTTTTTCAGGAGGTGTAGGAATAGATGCCTAAAGGGGCCCATAGAACTGGGCTTTCTCCAGGTCCAAACCTTACCTACTATGTTTCTCACCTCCCTATCTAAACACACCATCTTGGTTTTATGTGAATATCTTTAACTTGAGCCAGATAATTAGTATTTCCCATATCTGCAAAACCAGACTCAAACCATTTTGGAGTCTTGAATTCTAGGCTGCCAGCAGAAAAGGCTATCTTTCAGCAAAGACACATTTTCTTCCCTCTGTGTTTTCAAACAGGACAACTTCTACCTAAGCTTGCCTCTTTTTGGTAGGACATTACCGAGGCTTCAAAATATAGTGCATAAAATCCAGCATCTTTCCATTTTTCTACCAAGCCTTATTAATGCCCCTGCTGCTATAAGCCCATGAACTGTGCTCCAAGAAACCAAATGTGGTCCTTTGATCATCTGCCTCACTACTGCATAACACAGCTTTCCATTCCACAGCCTAAGATGACATTAAAAGTGTTATTTTTAAAAGTGTGATTGAAGGGTCTCTACCTAACTCCAAATCAACTAGTTCATTCTACATCATGAGATCCTTTCATTTATAAACCCCAAATTTAACATCAGTTTAAAAAATTGTTGCACATGAGAGAAAATATGACATAAACAAACAAGACATAAAAATATTTTAATAGTTTGCATAACTAAAAAGTGAAGACTTGACTAACTTTAAGATACAGATGGACTTAGGTGTATCAAAATGGTAGCCAACAATTCCAGGATTTCATCCTCCTACTTTCAAAGCTAGTAGAAAATAACTCACATGTTTTAGGCTGTTCATTTAAAAGGACTAGAATTAGGGTTCCTTTGATTGGTTTCATTTGGATCATATGCCCATCCCAAAATCAACAGTGCAGGTAGGGAAATGACCAGGCATGTCCTATATTCACCAGCACTTCCAGGGCAGAGTCAAGATGTCCATCAACAGATGAATGAATTACAAAACTATGGGATATGTACACAATGGAATTTTACTCAGCCATAAAGAAGAACATGTCATTTTCAGGGAAATGGATGGAACTGGAAAACATTATGTTAAGTGAAATTAGTCACAAAAAGTAAAAAATCAGATGTTCTCCCTAATACGCGGAAGCTAGGGAGAAAGTGGGTCATAAGAGGCACGAAGAAGGAGAAACCTTAGAAGAGCAAAGAAGATGACTTAACTGAAGGTGATTGGGGGTGGGGAGGCAAACACTCTAATGCACATGATGTACTTTCACAAGCGTATCAAAGTCAATCACCAAACCGAACATGAGAAGGAGAGAGGGGGGAAGGAATGGGGTGGGAATTGGGAAAGGGATAAAAGATAGATGTGTGCCTGTATGCCTCTACCAGCTTGTACCTAACAAAGATGTATGATTATAATGCACCAATTTAAAAAAAAAAAAGAATGTGAGAGGGAGTTGGTTCCCCGAGGAAAACTGGAGTGCCGCTACCAGATTAACAGAACTAAATCCTGGAAAACCAAAATCACAGGGATCCCTGGCTACAGTGGTTCTCAACTGGTGGCTATTTAGCTTCTTAAGAGACACATTTTAAGAATATTTTTATTGTCACAGCTGGGGGAGGTGCTACATCACTTCATGGGTAGAGGCCGGGGATGCTACTAAGCCTCCTACAACAACGCATTCCCCAGCCCAAGGAACCAGGATAAAAGATTCCCACTTGGCTTCACCAAAGGAAATGGAAATAGGAGCCAAAGAAGGCAGACAATATAAATATATCCAGAAGACTCTCTATCCAGTCCAGTAAGACTAAATGGGAAAAGGGTAAGGTTTCCCAAATAGCTGCCAAATAATAGTCAAACCTACATGCACACCATCTCTCTAGCCATAGCTGAACCATACTCTTTAGAAGACAACTACTGCATATTGGTTTCTCCCCTAACAAAAATTATAGCTTCCATACACTAATCATTATGCTAAAAATAATTCTTAAATATAACTAATGACAACCTAATTGTTAAATCAATGGTCACACTTAGCTCCTATTCTCCTTGACTTATCCGAAACGTTTGAAATTTTTGACTGCCTGCCCATTTCTCATGTGGAATTCTCTTCTCTTTTAGTTATTGGCAGCTCTGCATTCCATGTTATATTCTATCTTTCCCCTCAGAAATCTCATTGACTTTCTTTAAAAAAAAAAATAAAACAAAGTACATTTAATTATACTACATGATGTTATGAAATATAGAGGTAGAAAAGGTTACTATAGTGAATCAAGTTAGTATGTTCCTCATTTCACATAGTTACTCATTTTTTTGTTTTGGTAACAAGAACAGCTAAAATGTATTCCTATAGCAAGAATTCCAATTACAATACAAGTTTATTATCTACAGCCTTTATTGTGAACATTGTATCTCTATACTTGTTTATCCTGCATATCTGCTACTTTGTATACTCTGCAATATATCTACCCATTCCCCCCTCCTCCCTGATAACCACTGCTTTGTTCTCTATCTTTACATTTTAATTTTTAAGATACATTCCATCTGTAAGTGAGATGCTACAGTATTTTTTGGCTAGGTCTGACTTATTTTGCTCAGCATAATATCCTCCAGGTCCATCCACATTATGGCAAATGGCAAAATGCCATTCTTTTTAGGGTTAAACAATATTTCATTGTGTATATGTATCACAATTTATCTGTCCATCAACAGAGGCATTTGTTGGGAATGAATTAATGAGCATGCAGATATATTTACTTGGTGGTAGTTCCATTTCCTTTGGACCTACCTATGTCTAGAAAAAAGGATTGTTGGGACATTGTCTTTTGTGATGTCAAATAGTATCTCTAGGGAATAAGAGTCACAAGGGTATAGCACCAGCCCTTAGCTCTCCCTCCCCCCAAGTCCAGTACCTTGTTTCTACTTGTCTATCAGATATATCTCTGAAATGTCTCCCTCTTGCTTTAAATGAAACATTGATAAAATTAAACATCTGATTTTCCCAAAAGCATCTTCCATTTTTTACTTGTACACTTCACTCTTAAAAAATATAAATCACCTCACCAACTCCTCTCTCCACTTCAGTCACCCATTCCAGAAGTACTAATAAGTCTGAGTTTTGTCCTCTCTTGTATCTTTTCTCTAAATTTCAAACCCCATTGCCACCAACATCCTTCAGGTCCTTTTTGGTTTATAATGAACTACTGTACAATCCTCCTAACTGATCTTCTACTCTGTCCTCTGCCAATCTACACTATAAACTGTTGCTAAGTTATACTTTTACACAATTGCTTTGATGATGTCAACCACTCTGCTTAAAAGTGTTCCAAATCTTTCAATTGTCAACAATATGACAGTTAATTGCTTCATCCTGGAAATTAAAGTTCTTGATAATCTAACACCAGTACTACTTTTTTTTTTTTTTGCAGTACTGGGAATGGAACCTGGGGGCATTCTACCTCCAAGCTACAGCCCCAGCCCTATTTTTTATTCTTTATTTTGAAACAGGGTCTCACTAAGTTGCAGAGGACCTCACAAAGCAGCTGAGGCTGGCCGCGAACCCGGATCCTCCAGTCTCAGCCTCCCAACTGCTGGGATTACAAGCTTGTGCTACCATGCCTGGCTCCAGTACTACTTTTTTTTTTTTTTTTTTTTTTGCGGTACTGGGGATTGAACTCAGAGCGAGCTACACCCCCAGCCCTATTTTTTTACTCTTTATTTTGAATCCGAGTCTCACTAAGTTGCGGAGTGCCTCACTAGGCAGCTGAGGCTGGCCGCGAACCCGGATCCTCTGGTCTCAGCCTCCCGAATGCTGGTCCAGTACTACTTTCTAATCCTGTTTCCTACTATTAGCCTATGTAGACACTCTCTAGTCACATGGCTTCCCACCATTCCTACACATCTTCACGATTCTTTTCACATGAACTTTTCAACCCATAATAGTCTCTTTCCACATAATCTAATGCTTCTATGGCACACCTAAAGCAAATTGGTTTCCACCTTCATATTCATTTGTGCTTCCTGTCCCCAAGTCTTCTCATAACCAAAGGACAGAAATAATTTCACTAGACCTCTCCTTTCCCTCCCAGTCTGGACTCCACCTTCAAGACCCCCTTGCTGCCGGGCGTGGTGGCGCACGCTTGTAATCCCAGCATTTGGGAGGCTGAGACTGGAGGATCCGGGTTCGCGGCCAGCCTCAGCTACCTATTGAGGCCCTCTGCAACTTAGTGAGACTCGGTTTCAAAATAAAGAATAAAAAAAAAAAAAATAGGGCTGGGGATATAGCTCGGAGGTAGAATGCCCCTGAGTTCAATCCCCAGTACCGCAAAAAAAAAAAAAAAAAAAAAAAAAAAAAAAAAAACCCCTTGCTGCTTCTCCAAAGAGAACAATTCCCACCCATACCTGGGCCTGCACCTTATTTCTAAACTGATTCCCAATTCCTATGCCTGGTTCTTATAAATGGGCTTTTGCCTGTTTCCTATTCCAAGTTTCTGTCCACGCAAGGATCTCCAGCCTTGACCTACCCACACTTCTCCCCTGTCTCCCAGAGTTTGGAGTCTTCTTTACAAATCTTACCTGAATTCCCACACGGTTGTATCTTTATCTATTGATATATCTTGCTACGTCACTGTATTTCCTATTGTTTGCCAGTAATAATTCTAGAAAATAGCTTCACAGTTGTCATATTGAACAGTGCATCAGCACCCACACCTAAAGCCAGCTCCCCAGTTCCTTTCCTCCTCTAGTAGATCAGTCTGATTCCAGGCCTAGGATTCTCTCTCCTGGGCTAGCCTGCCCGGTGCAGGTAACTATCTGTTTTAGTTGGCATTCTCACGGCCATAATGCAAAACACCTGACTACCACAACTTAGAGGAAGGAAGATTTATTTGCTCACAGTTCTGGAGATTGCAGAGGTTCAGTCCATGATGGACCAGGTGAAGTCTGCAGAGCTAAGGGCATGGCACTGGGAACACAGGAAGAGCCCAAAGGCTCTGCTCTTACATCACAGAGACCAGAAGCAAGAGCTCACAAGCAAGAGGATTCAAGGACACAAGCACAGGCCCCAAGGCCACAGCCCACCTGCTGAGGTTACTACCCAATAAGCCCTATACAATAGATTTATCCACTGATGAGAGTGCAACCCTCATGATTTCATTATATTGACGCTGAACATCAATACATGATCTCCTTCAGGAGACATTCTAGATCTAAACCATAACACTGGCCAGCACTCACTTGATTCCTAAGGTACTGTGCACTTTGAGGTTACAAACATTGCTATTGCCTCAAGCCAAAGCTAAAACCACACTTTCCTCTCCAAATGCCCTCAGAGAAACATAGGCTGACAACATATCCCCAACCTGACCTAATGCCTGCTTGTTTTGTTTTATTTGGGTTTTTTTGCTTTTACTATACTGGGGATTGAACCCCAGGGTATTATACCTCTGAGCTATACCCCCCATCCCTTTTTTTTTTTTTTATTTTGAAACAAGGTCTCACTAAGTTACTGAGAGCCTCGCTAAACTGCTGAGGCTGACCTATAACCTGTGATCCTCCTATCTCAGTCTTCCAAGTACTGGGATAACAGGCATGCACTACCACACCCAGCTTAATGCCTGCTCTTTTTAGACAGCAGTAATATGTAGGGATTATACAATTTACTGTTAATCAATCATACACTGCCTGTTAATTGTCTCTTCTATTATTTCCAATGACTATTTGAATCTGAGGTCATTTAACTTTTCACACATCTTGACTCATCTATTTCAAAA
Source organism: Graphiurus murinus (assembly GCA_004027655.1). Classification (NCBI taxonomy): domain Eukaryota; kingdom Metazoa; phylum Chordata; class Mammalia; order Rodentia; family Gliridae; genus Graphiurus; species Graphiurus murinus. Next base: position 34,800 of record PVLC010002256.1, on the reverse strand, counting down.
CTATGGGATGCAGTCAGTCCTTCATAGAGGTTAAGCATATGATTTCTAAAGCCAGATGATCAGAATCCATCCTGCCTCTTTTGCTAGCTGTGTAATCTCTGATTGTAGTTTTTCATATTAAAAGTGGTTAAAACAACATTCCTTGTCTCGTGAAGCAAAGATTAAGCAAACTATACATATGAAGCACTTAAGACATTACCCTTGCATTTACTTTATAATAAGGAAGTGCATGCCCATTTTTATTTATTTTATTTTATTTTTTTATTGTAGTAATTCGTGCAATATAGCATACATCTTTGTTAAGTACAAGTTGTTAACAACATATTTGCACACAATTCTCGTTTGACCCCTTCCCCAATTCCCACCCCATTCCCTTCCCCTTCCTCCCCCTCAGGTTCAGTTCAGTGAGTGACCTTGATATAATTGTGTAAGTACATCATGTGCTTTAGGGTGTCCCTCTGCCCCATGCATCCACTATAATTAAATCAACTGCTTTGCTTATCGAGGATCTCTCCTTTTCATCTGGAGACCCTCCTATGCCCCATCTTCTCCCTAGCATCTGCATATTAGGGAGAACATATGCTTCTTTACTCTTTGTGACTGACTAATCTCACTTAACATAATGTTTTCCAGTTGCATCCATTTCCCTGCAAAGAACATGATTTTGTTCTTCTTTATGGCTGAGTAAAAT
>PVLC010002256.1:0-34009 GCA_004027655.1 Graphiurus murinus | reverse complement strand
GTTTCCATTCTTTTGGGTATATACCTAGTAGTGGTATTGCTGGGTCATATGGTAGGTTCACTCCCATTCGTCTGAGGATCCTCCATACTGTTTTGCACAGTGGTTGCACTAGTTTGCAATCCCACCAACAATGTATTAGGGTTCCCACTTCTCCACACCCTCGCCAGCAGGTGGTGTTGTTCGTGTTTTTTGTGATTGCCATTCTGACTGGAGTTAGGTTAAATCTCAGGGTACTTTTGATTTGCATCTCTCTGATTGCCAATGATGTGGAACATTTCCTCATACATTTATTGGCCATTTGTATTTCTTCTTTGTGAAGTGTCTATTTAGATCCTTTGCCCATTTTTTGGTTGGGTTATTTGCTTTCTTAGTTGCGATTTTCTTGAGTTCTTTGTATATCCTAGATATTAGACCTCTATCTGAAGTGTAACTGGCATGCCCATTTTTAAATGTGATGGGAGAATTTGCTTTAATTCAGATTATTAATACTTATCATGTCTGATAGTTCGTGAGGCTTCAGTTTCAATGGTGATGGTGCATAGGCCAACAGCCTGCAGTGGAGACAGTCAAGGAGTCCCAGAATCTATAGTAAAAACATCACTGGGACCTGTACTTGGGCCCATGCTGCTTGCCCTTCGCTCTCTTTGTCCTTGTCACTGGGCCACTGAACATCTTGAGAAACCAATTTTCCTCTAGGACAAAGGTTAGGGACCTCTAATCACAGAGATGTAATCTAATCACAGATTTTCAATACTGGCCCCTGGTTGAATCATGCACAGAAGTGCAAGGATTACTTTATGGTGTTTGGGTGTTTTCAAGTTGTCTTTGAACTGCCAAAAACAACTTACACAGGAAAGTAGTAAAACATCAAACAGTAAATTTGCTTCCTTTTTTGACTAATTTTGTTACTTAAAATAGTTTACTGCCTGCTCTTGTAATACCCTTCAGCATATTCGTTTATGGTGGGAAGACGTAAGACTACATCTAAAGTGTGTACACAGCATGTTTAGAGTCATTAAAATTTCCACAGAACTTCACTGACAATTTTGGTTGTTTACCACCCAATTGACAATAGTGTTTCAAATATTCATTCCAGACTTCCCATGTTTTGAATAGTAAAGATTGGCTCAAAGGTAAGCTGAAGATGAGAGCAATACATATATTTTCATTTGAATTTTGTGCATGATGGATGTTGTGATTACAAGATCCTGCAGATCCTGCTGTGTGGTGATTCAGGAGTTCCCAGTTAGTGGTCATGGAACCCAACCGATCTCTTCCCCTTTGCTCCAATATCTCTTGCAAAAGCAATGTTCTCTAGAACAGTGGTCTAGAAAATATAAAGTCAAACACCTTTCCTGGAACATAATCATTTCTCCAAAACTTACCCTGAAAATATCAACCAGCTTTATTTAAAAAGACTTCAGCTAATTTATGTCAAACCCTTATCTTAAGTTTTCATAGAAGAAACGTGTTGATTTGAAAAAGATTTTGTTTATAATCGAATTGAGGATGTTTACATATTTTGTTTTCCAGGCAACATAGATTTGTTCACATATTTCTCAAGCAAGCATTCATCATGCTGGAGCTCTCATCATCACAGGGATTTTTCAGACTTTTTATTCCCAAACAAGTGAGAGACATATGAAATGCTCACATCGTTTGTTAGAGCATGATTTCCAAAGGGCCAAGAAATACCATCATCATCACCAGGATGGGGATAGACATATCAGAATATCTGAGGCATTGGCTGGGCACTGTGGTGCACACCTATAACCCCAGTACTTAGGAGGATGAGACTGGAGAATCATAAGTTCCAGGCCAGCACACAGTAACTTAGGGAGACCCTGTCTTAAAATAAAAAAGTAAAATATTTGGACTGGAGTGTACCTCAGAGCTAGGATGTCCATGGGTTCAATCCCCAGTACCACAAAAAAAATCTGAGGCATTACAGTAAGTTTGAAAAATACTGGGGAGTTTCTGATAGTTTTCAATGATAAGATAGGGGTAGATGGAGATATTTTCCCTCTCTGCTCCAGTTGGTAATTCCTGAGACAGCTGCTAATTTATTTATCCTTCTTCAATAAGTCAATTACTGGATAGTTTCATCTCCAACAGTATTTATGTACACAAATAAAAATCTGAGAAATATAAAGTGTATGTTTCTTGGTGTTAAATGAATATATTTCCAAGTAAATAGGAAATGGCCAATAGATTTGTTTTTCTTATAATTACAAAGTTCTGAGTATATAAAATCTGCAGTGCTTAGAATTTCAAAAGCCTGGAAGCCATAAAATGACTACATTGTAAGACAGCAGTAGATATAACCACCCACTGTTTCATCCAAGGTGAGAAACAATTTATTCAAGGAAGTAAAAATGAATGCTGATTTTGTTCATTTTTATCACCAGTATAATATGCATGTGGAGAGAAGTAATTTTTTAAATAAGTTGGCTAATAAATTTTTGTAGTTATTTATCAGGCTATTATAATGCAATCTCTACTATGTATTTCAAATCCCATAACTTCTTTATTTCTTAATTTCAGAAGACCAGCAACATAATGGAGCTGCGAATTTTTCTCTGCTGCTAAATCTCTAGAGTAAAGACCTTAAACTAGATCACTTTCCCTTTAACTCACTGCAAAGTACAAATTACTAATCAACAGAAAGAAAATCCCAGTTGCATAATTTTTCACATTAATTTCTCTGGCTATGCCCTATATTCAATAGTCTAAATAAGATTTCTCCCAGTGTTACATTTTTCCTAGAAGTTTACATCAAACCCAAGTCCCCAGGCAATATTTAGGATAGTAAATGAGAGTGTCAAGGTGAGGGATTATCTAGACCTTTCCATGGTCCTTCAATCAAAATGCAATTAATAATGAACTCTATGCCTCATAAAGTACACACAGTCTATCTCAGTAAACAAACACAATGAGAGCAGGAGTTTCCTTTAGATGAGGTGATTTTTAAGGGTATTATGTTTTCTCTCATGTGTGGAAGCTAGAGAGAAAATAGGAATCATAAAGGACTTTAAATAGTGCAAAGAGAAACCTGTAGAGTAGTTGAAGTTAGGGGAAAGAGTTAAGGAGAGAGGGGGGAAGATGAAGAAGGAAAAAGTTCATTCAAATAATACTATGAAAATATGTTACAGTATTACTACTAATCTCAGTAACTCATGGAGAGAGAGGAATGGGAACAGAGTGAAATGTGAAAAGAAATGCACAAAGAGCTGTGTACATGTATGTTTTTAACATGTTGAACCTTACTATGATGTATAATTGCAATGCACCAATAGAGTAATTAAAAAATAATATTCATGGCAAATAAAAATATATTAGCTTATGTTTATTATATTCCTACTAACTGACACATACTTCACTCTATCTTTTGTTCATTAATTCAAAATCCAAGAATTATATATAAAGTGATCATTAGTCTTTGCATTTTTATTATTATTTTATTTATAAAAGTTTGTTAATTAGCTCTAGGTTCTATAGCTAGCAAGTGCTGAGCCACTTTGAACCCATTAAACTCTACTACTTCGTGGTGGACATTTGTGAACTATGACTTCATTTACAATTTCATTTCCAGAGCTAAGAGTTTGTTGATTTAAGTAAGAGTTAATGCCTTCATTATAAATCCTCTGGTAAATTTATGTTTCTATGTTTTCTTTTCCTCATCTCAAAGTTCTGTTTTCATGAAATTTTTACTTCACAATCAGAAGCCAGAGCTAGGAAATATTCATTTATGGTTACACCTCTGATAAGAGCACAAGTCTTAAATAAAAAAAAATAATGTGCTACTAGAATAACTGTGGACAGTAAAGCAAATTAATAATTTGCTTACTTTTCTATTTCATGTGGATGTGGGTTAGGTCTGAATTTTTCACAATAATCTATTGTATAGAGGCTGGCACACCCACTTTGGTTTGGAATGGTTACTGCATGGCAGTTTTACTTGTTAGATTATAGCAAAAACTGCTCCTAACAAGAAAGTAACTTTTACCATCTGTGTATCAAAATAGATGACTGCAAAACCCACAAAGGATATGATTAAACTAGGAATTATTTATGCACAGTATGTTTCTGTTTGGTAATAGAGGCAGTAATAACAGGGAAAGTAGAAAATACGTTTCCTTTCAAATTATGTTCACATTCATAAAATGAGACACAAAAGTCATTTGTCTCCTCTCAATTTAACTAGAGTAAGTTGTACATGCAGCATAGTTATCTCTTAAAAAGAAACCACTTAACCCACTAGAAAGTCTTATTTTACATAGCACTGAAATTTGACATAGACCTAAAAATAATCATATAGGATTTACCAACCAATGTTAATTTTTCTGTTTCACTTTCTTATTAAAAAGTGTATAAATATTAACATAACTATAAAATAGATTCTTTATCAGACAATATTTAATATAACCTTTGTAAGTATTCACAGGATGAAGAAAATTCAATAACAATGGAAATAATAGTTAGTAGTAGTTGTCCATTTAGTATTTATCATCAACTCTTACAGCCACAATCCCACAGATAAATACTATTGGTATATGCATTTTACAGATAAGGGAAAGTGATTCACAAGGTCATATTGCAAGTAAGTGACAGAGCTAAGATTCAAACTCAAATTTGTCTAAACTAAACTATACCATCTCCAAAGCAATATGGGCATCTTCTCTGTCCTAAGAAAAGTGGCATTCTCTATAAAGCCTGGCATTCACACACAAAAGCCGTAAGATCATTTACCAAGGCAAAACTTATTTGAAACAAAGAGATAAACTCGGTTCAGGTTAAAGCATTTGCTCTTTAATTCAACAAATGTTTTTTGAGTAGTACCTACAGCTTGCATATACTAGGTACCTGACACCACACAATTGGAAAGGACAGAGTCGGTCCAGAAGGACTTCAGTCTAGTAACAGCTCAAGGTGCTGTCACTACCAGAACTACAAAGAGGTAGCATCTCTGTGTCCCTGAGCCTCCCCTCTCTCTCTTTTGGGCATCCAGCTCCCAACTTAACCTCCCCTGAAAGTGTTCTCTATGCCTATCCAAATTTTATTTACCATTTCCATCCGCTCAATATTTTAGTAATTTTCATATTTTGGGGGATAGTTTCTATGGTTTTGTTCTTTTCTCACCACCGCAACATTTCTATCTGGGGCAGTCAGCGTCAAGAACCACCATCTGAGATCGTCAACAGAACCCCTAGATTGACTGAGCCCAATGTGACCTCTCTCCCTCTCCATGCCCCAGGGCCTCTGCCTCTTGCTGAAGGAAGTGTTTAGTCTAGAATCTCAGCCTCCTTGGTAACACAAACCCAGAAATGTATGGGAGTTAATGCGCTCTGGAATAAACCTGAACCAGTGAGAACAGAAGACAAGAAAGAAGGATCAATAGATAAATTCCTCAGCCTTCCTCTACCTAGTGTCCCAAGCATGCTAGTTTCCTAAGGCTCCTTCAGAGACGCAGCATTTATAAAGCTGTGTTTTTCATGAAGCTTAGTAATACACGACCTCCTTCCCTGCCTCACCCCTCCCCCCCCACACACACACAGTCTTGCTGCCTGGTACTGCACCCTTCCCCAATTAAGCATTAGCACATTAGTGATTTTGCCTCAAATGCTGTTTTTTAGGAAGCCTGGGCTAAGACAGACACATACCTTCAACAAATTCTGTTCAGTCAGTTTTCTGGGGATCAGAATCTCTTCTCAAATAAAATATGTTCCAGAACATTAATATATCTAAAACATAATTATTTTTAAAATCCCTCTTCAGAATCTTTGTGGGTTCTTCTTATTCAAAGACAATTTCTGGAGTGAAATTTTATTAACAATGTATTTAAGCCAACACTTCTACTGGCCATTGCATTTTCAGATTCATTCCTATATACAAGCATTATTGTTCTTGGCTTTCTCTTAGTTTAAATATCCTTAATGAGGTGAAACATTGCATTACTCAGCACAGTTTCCATAAATTAGATTATGATTGGTTATGATTGATCTAAACATTGTAATGTAGCCAGAGCAAAACAAGGCCAAGGCAGCATATATGTCTGGGTAAAGTTCTTCTACATCCAAAATAAGGATCCTGGAAAGCCAAAGAATCAAGAAAGAGGAAAGAGATGCAGAAGATGATATGAGCAAATACAAGAAGCCATAACACAGGTTTCAAATCTTACCTGGAGATAATCCCCTCTTTATTTTATCCTTTTAGAAGTACAATATTATTATATCTTACAGTTAAATTCTAAGTAATACAGTCATATATGCATACAACATCTCTAGATGTCCTTAACCTCATCCAGCTACTCCCGCTACATACTAGTAAGGTTGTTAGTGAAACCTTCATAGATGGACACAGTATCATTTGGTCTGTTTCCTTCCTCAAGCCTCCTTTTCCCCCTTCCCTTCTCCCTACTCCAATCCCCTTCTACTATTCTATTGGTCTCACTCATTATTATCATGAAGTCTTCTTCCTCTCCTATTCTCTCTAGCTTCCACATAGGAGAGTAAAAATACAACCCTTGACTTTCTTTAGACTGACTGATCTCACTTAGCATAATGTTCTCTAGCTCAATCCATTTTTCTGCAAATTACATAATTTGATTCTTTTCTATGGCGGAATAAGACTCCATTGTGTGTATAAAGTATAGTTTCTTTGTCCATTCCTCTATTGACAGGCATCTGGGTTGGTTCCATAATTTGACTATTGTGATTTGTGCTGCTATAAACATAGCTATGCATGTATAACTATAGCTTTCTAATTTTATTTTTTTAGAAAAGATACCGAAGTAAAATTCCATTGTGTACATATCCCATAGTTTTGTAATCCATTCATCTGTTGATGGACATCTTGGCTGGTTCCATAGTTTGGCAATTGTAAACTGTGCAGCTATAAACATAGATACACATGCGTTGGTCTGATAGGTTTCCGTTCTTTTGGGTAGATACTCAGCAGAGGTATTGCTGGATCATATGGTAGGATCATTCCCATTCATCTGAGGATCCTCCATACTGTTTTCCAAAGTGGTTGCACTAGTTTGCAATCCCACCAACAATGTATTAGGGTTCCCACTTCTCCACACCCTTGCTGGCATTTGTTGTTGTTGTGTTCTTGATAGTTGCCATTCTGATTGGAGTTAGGTGAAATCTCAAAGTAGTTTTGATTTGCATCTCTCTGATTGCTAATGATGTTGAAAATTTCCTCATACATTTATTGGCCATTTGTATTTCTTCTTTTATGAAGTGTCTATTTAGATCCTTTGCCTATTTTTTGATTTGGTTATTTGTTTTCTTAGCTGTGAGTTTCTTGAGTTCTCTGTCTATCCTAGATATTAGTCCTCTATCAGAAGAATAGCTGGCAAAGATTTTCTCCCATTCTGTGGGCTCTCTGTTGAGGTTCTTGATAGTTTCCTTTGCTGTGCAGAAGCTCTTTAGTTTAATGTAATCCCACGTATTGATCTTCCTTTGAGTTGCTTGTGATTTTGGGGTCTTGTTGAGAAAGTTTTTACCTGTGCCTATGTGTTGAAGTGTTGGTCCTATGCCCTCTTCAAGTAGCTGCAAGGTCTCTGGCCTGACTTCCAGGTCTCTGATCCACCTGGAATTGATTCTTGTGCAGGGTGAGAAAGTGGGGTTTATTTCCATTTTCCTGCATATGGTTAACCAGTTTTGCCAACACCATTTGTTAAAGAGGCTATCTTTTTTCCAGTGTATGTTTTTGGCTCCTTTATCAAAAATCAGTTGACTGTAAGCACGTGGGTCTGTTTCTGAATTTTCTATTCTGCTCCATTGGTCTATGTGTCTGTTTTTGTGCCAACAGTGCTGTTTTTTATTACTATGGCTTTGTAGTAAAGTTTGAAGTCAGGTATTGTGATACCTCCTGCATGGTTCTTGTTACTAAGAACTACTTTGGCTATCCTGGGCTTTTTGTTGTTCCAGATGAATTTAAGGACTGATTTTTCTATGTCTGTGAGGAGTGCCTTTGGTAATTTCATGGGTATTGCATTGAATTTGTAGATAAAGAAGAACAAAATCTGTTATTTGCAAGAAAATGGAAGGAACTGGAAAACATTATGTTAAGTGAGATTAGTCAGTCACAAAAAGTTAAAAATCGAATGCTCTCCCTAATATGTGGAAGCTAGGGAGAAAATGGGACCTAAGAGGGACTCCAGATGAAGAAGAATTCTTAGGTGAACAAAGAATTTGACTTAACAGAAGGTGATGGGGGGAGGGGGGACACCCTAATGAGCATGATATACTTTCAAGATCACATCAAAATCAATCACTAAACTGACCTTGAGAAGGAGGGAGGAAGAGGGAGTGGGGCGGGAATTGGGGAAGGGTTAAATGAGAAATGTGTGCATGGATGTCTTTACCTATGCTAGCTTGTACCCAACAAAGATGTGTAATTACAATGCACCAAATAAGGGAAAGATGAAAAAAATAAAAAAGATTTGTTAAAGTTACACCCAGAGATTTCAGATCTACGTAATGCGGAGCCCAATTCTATTAATCTGGCAGAAACAGCTAAGACATTTGTAGATCGGCTTCAAGCCTGGCCCTCTTTTACCTCCTTGCTAGGAGGACTTATCCTAGCAACAACAATAGTCATTCTAGGTTTATGCATTCTACCACTTGTTGTACGCCTTGTGATCAATGCCTTTGTTAGTATACGAGCAGATTTACAAGAAATAAAAATGCAATCACTGCCTCGCACAGGGCCTGGTAGTCAATGACGGGTTCAATTTTCTCAGGGCAAATCAATCTAAGACAGGGCTCCTTGAATGACTCATCGAGACCCCATGACGGGTAAAATTAAGCACCTGGTAGGAAATGACCTAAGACAGACACAGTCCCTCGTGCATTTTAAAATAAAAACGGGGGAGTTATGGGAGCCCAGCTGGGCCCTTTCCCCCCTGGCAGTTGCTAGCTGCATATATGAGCAATTATACTGACTCTTCCCCTATGGCTACATTGGCATCTTGAAGTCTGGAGATTGCCCCTACGATGCGAAGATGAAAGACCCTCCTACTTCTTAGAAAGTAACTATATGACCCTAAAGGAGTATGGTTTTATGACTCTAAAAAGTTTGCTTTACCAGGCTATGTTAAGAATGTGGGCTATATGTGTAAAACGAAGAAGTGGTGTTATTTGTGATCTGACAATGATTGATATGTCATGTCTATGTAATCCTGTTGTACTCAAGAAATGTATAAAAAAATCTGTGCCGAAAAAAAAAAAAAAAGATACTGAAGGGTGGGATATCTGAATAACATGGTGGTTCCATTTCTAATCTGTTAAGGAACCTCCATACTGATCTCCATAGTGATTGTACTAGTTTGCAATCCCACAAACAATGTATAAGGATCTCTTTCTCCCCAATCCTCACCATCATTTATTATTGTTTGTTTTCTCGATGGTTGCTGTTATAACTGGGGTTATATAGAATCTCAGCATACTTTTGATTTGCATTTCTCTGATTGCTAATGGTGTTAAGCATTTTTTCATATATTTCTTGGCCATTTGTATTTCTTCTTTTGCGAAGTTTATAAATGAGCAATTGAAATAAATTTGAAACTCGGTTATTTGGGAATGTGTGTATATCTTTTTTGTTTTGTTTTTAGTTCTTTACATATTCTAGACACTATTCCTCTATTAGAGGAGTAGCTAGCAAAGATTTTCTCCCATTCTTTGGACTCTTTCTTCATGCTCTTGATTATTTCCTTCCCTGTGGAGAAGCTTTTTAATTTGGTGCCATCTCATTTATTGATTCTTGTTTTATTTCCTGAGCTTTAAGGGTCTTACTAAGGAAGTATCTGCCTGAGCCTAGATGTTTTCTTCTAGTATTTACAAAGCTTCTGGTCTAATTTCTACATTTTTAATCCATTTTATTTAATTTTGTACAGAATGAGAGAGAGGCTTAGTTCCATTCTTCTACATATGGATATCCAGTTTTCCCAATGCTATTTATCGACAAGGCTTTCTTGGCACCTTTATAGAAAATCAGCTCAGAGTCAGGCATGGTAGCACACACTTGTGCTCCTGCTAAAGCAGGAGGATCACAGGTTTGAGACCAGTCTCAGCAACTTAGTGAGGCCCTTTGCAACTTAGTGAGACCCTGTTTCAAAATAAAAATAAAACTTAAAAAGTCAGGCTCAGAGGTAGAATGCCCCTGGGTTCCATCCCCAGTACCACACACACACACAAAAAGAGAAAATTAGCTCAGACAAGCCACTCATTTACAAAAATAACTAAGTTTGTATCTTCATTTCCACTACCTTTTTTCATGAAAGTCTTCTGTAAACTATTTTTTAAAGCACATTAATTAGAGATTTGTAAAAATGAATTGCTCTGTTGTCTCTTTGTAGCCATTTGGAATTCTTTCTTGGCTGAAAACTTCTTGGTCTCCATCAGAAGACACAGAACAGAGGACTCTGGGCATTTCTGAAGTGGGAGGGGGAAGAACCTCCTGGAGACGCCAGTGCTGTGAACAGTCCTTATGTTCTTTTGTTACCGTGCAGTCCATAAATCATCACATGAATAGAACCAAATTTTAAGCCCCATAAATAATAACAGGGCTATGGCTAGGGGCCGTGGTAGAAATCTGAGAACATGTAGATGATGATTCACTTGGCATGACTCACAAAGCACCATGTAGGCATAAAATTTTAAAAAGATAAATCAGAAATTGCATCCAATTTGAGATTTCACAGCCACTCACTGTGAGCATTTAGTTAATCTTCAGTCATTTATAACTCCCACATTATTTCCAAACTACTTGTAATATCATTTATACACACTAACCAATTTTAACAACCAATTTTTTTCTTTCCTAAAAACAAACAAAAAAATTAACTGCATATTGCTTCCTCTTGAAACAGAGTTCATGACTCTTTTTCTCTATTCTATGTCACTTTTTTATGTCCTCGTTCACCTCATTTTAGCCAGTTGACATGCAGTCAGACTCAGTCTACTCATTTTTCTTGGAAAAGAATCTGTTTAGCCTCTTGGTCGTGGAGCAGCTTTTGGGTGGTATGATATACATTCTCCTCCAAAATTTCCCCATGTCCTGAACCTGGAAGCTGTCCTTCATTTGGGTTTAAGGTATATTTAACCACATAACCAGTTTGACACTTTTGACTGACTTGGCAGCTCATGAGCCTGATTCATAGCATTTCTACCTTCTGGAATTTCTAGAAGGAATTTTTCTGGGCATCTTGATTGGAAAGAGAGGAGTTGTTTCATTGAGCAGATGTAGAAAACTGTTTCAGACATAATCATTATATTATATGTTTGATTTGCTTCTAACTTTCCAAGATGTTTTCATCTATTCTCTCATTTAGTGTTTAGTTTGATGTGGGAAAATGAAGGAAAGTGAAAGAAAGAATAAAAGAAGAGAAACTTAAGGACCCAGGAGAGGTTTTCCTTACTAGGATATATTGGTAAGGTGGGGATTTATAGGCCACATGGAATATAAGTAGAGCTGTAGTGCTGGAAAAAAGAATGGTAGATGGTGAGGAGCACTTTAACTTAGAGATGGAGTATGGTGAGAAATAGCCTGACTGTCACGGAAAATGTAATCATTCTTAGTTCATATGGAATGTTTTGGTTGAAAGGCCCAAAGTCTTTGTTCTACAATACAGAGACCAGCACATGCATTTGGAGTATGGTCTTACTTGGGTCTGAGTTCTGGCTCTGCCTCTTACAAGCCATTTGACCCCAGAAAAGTTACATGTCTTTAAGACTCAGTTTTCTCAGCTCTAAAATGAAGGTAACAGTGCGATGGGACCAATGCATATAAAGTGTTTAGTATAGTGTTTAGTCTGCATTAATGGTAGCAATTGTTACTCAGCAAATACAAATGTTCGAGTTTTTTTTTTTCACTTTTTCCAAAAAGGCAAAGGGAAAGAATGATCAGGTTATGGACATAGCCAATCTCATCATGGCCTAATAATTCTCTTCATTGAGTTTCATCAATATTTTCTATATCTTTGACAACTATCCTCCCTCTTTATGGAAATAAAAATAAAAAGTGAATTAGTTAGATTAATTAGATTAGTTAGATTCCTATGTATGACCAACCATGTATGAATAAAGATGGTTCCTCTACCACTGAAGAAGCCTCTGGACATAGTTGGCACCTCATATTAAAAAATATATATCCAGGGTGAATCATGTTTAAGGATTTTATTCTAATAAGAATCTTCTGTTCCTTCTCCACTTCCAACACCACCCTCCCAGACATCCAGACATCCCTATCATTTTTATTGGATGGGGGGGGCAATACTTAGTATTTACATTCATCAAGAATTGTTTCCACGTGTGTTTGAACAAATTGCAAAGACGCCATTAATTTCCAGCCACAGCTACATGGCTCTATAGACTCCTGCTCAGTCCATTACTTGAAAGTCCTTTAGCAAATGAGGTTTGGCACTATTCAAACCCTTCATGCTCTTTTTAGCAAATGATGTTTGGCACTACCAAAACCCTTCATGGGTTCCTGCTATATGCATTAATCACAGTCACCCTTACAAAAACTTTAGACATTTCTCATCTAGAAAGACTGCCATTTGGGGGCCAGAGAACACAGAATACAATACCATGTTTCTGTGCTTTCTAGCCTGAGGCTCATCACAGAATTCAAAGCCTTTATTTCTCCTTAAACAACTTATTTATAAGTAGAAACACTGCCCTGTACTTATCTCATTAAAAGAATCCAACCTCCAAAGAAACTTCATGCATTTCCTCATCCTGCGAAGACAGGCATGGTGCCTCAGTCTGGTTTATAATTAACATTGCCCAAGGACTAAATTGGTCCTTTATTTCCAGATAAAGAAAGCTTACAAAATATTGTATAAAATAAGATCAAGCTCAAGACATGCATTCCATTCTCTGAAATTGAGTGCAATCATATGAAATGAAGTGCCAGATGTAGGGTTAGGATTAAATTTTCACTTACTAATTTCAAATGTGAATAATTCTGTTCTGGAAGAGATGAGGTGGGAGTTAATTATGCTCAAAACCAAATTTTTCAATTGCTTCTGAAACAAAATCTCCCTTATAAATTAACATTTGTAATTTTAGTGGGCACAATGTCAGAAACCAGATTCTATTTTGGACTATAATACTGTATTTTATGAAAACTTTGTATTTATTCATGTATTCCCCAATGATTATTTCAAATGTTCATTTTCAACAGACCCAGTAGTAGCATGCCCAAGAAAATTACTATTTGCTTTGTGTCTAGAGTAGATGGAATGAAGACAAAAAGGTGATGTGATTTTAAAAGGCCTGTGCTGGGCTGGGTATGTAGCTCAGTGGTAGAGCACTTGGCAAGCTCTGGGTTTGATCCCAATGTTGCAAAAATCAAAACCAAACAAACAAATGTGCCAATGTTAAAGGCCAAACCAAGGATTCGTTTGTCTTGAGAAAAATCCTATTAAATGAAAATGGGATCACCCTGAGAAGGGCCTAAAATGCCTGTTTCATGCATTAGTTTATCTAGGCTCTATTAACAACCTTATTCCCCCAGAGGGAACGTGTGTGTGTGTGTGTGTGTGTGTGTGTGTGTGTGCAAGTATGTGCACATGTATATTATATTACTGGGGATTGAACCCAGGAACATTCTACCTGTTAGGTACCCTTCCAGCCTTATTTTATTGTTTTATTTTGAAATAGGGTCTCACTAACTTGTGGAAGGCCTTGCTAAATTGCTGAGGCTGACTGCAAACTTGAGACCCTCTTGTCTCAGACTCCCACATACTAGGATTATTGGTGTGTGCCACTACACCTGATCCAAGAGGAATCTTACCCTCTGTGTCAGCACAAAGATCATCAGATTTTAATGTGTATACCAATCCTCAGGATCTTGTTCAAAGACATGTTCTGATACAGTGTATCTGAGAAGGAATGTGGGCTCTGCATTTCTAGCAAGCACCCAGGTGTTGCCTATGCTCTGGTTCAGGGACCACACTTGGATTAGCGATATTCAGCATTCAAGACAGGATTGGCATGCAGACAAGACTCTTTCTAACTTTGTCCACTTCTTGGGCCAATACCTCGAGATTTACATGAATCCTTCCCCTTGTATAATGAGCTTACAATTGAGCCTTCACAGATTTGCTCCAGTAATTTCAGTTTTCAAAAAGCACACTCGAAATAGCTCACTGTACCCACAAGCACCCTTCAGTCTCTTAACTTTCTCCAAGACTAGCAGAATCCATCACTGCTAGAGGGGGAAAAATATTTTTAAAATGGAATTGAATATGGGGCGCCACATGGCATATCAATGAAGCCAGTGAGCACTCCTCCCCCGCCCTTTCGTCATTCACTGAATGTTTTTGGGAGATAAAAACAGACTAGGAATAAAATAAAATTTCCAGGTATTACTGCCTCAGTCATTTGCTTCTTATGTGCACCTTAAAGTACAGAATGCCTCTGATCCTCAGTTTCTCCAAACACAAAACAGAAGGAGTTTCCAGTCTGCTCTGATAGAAAAGGATTTACAGTCTCTAGTGAAACCTGCTGTGGAAAGATGCTATAAAAATGTGGTGTGTTCTTTTGATTACGGATCACATCTGCACCAAGACCAGGAACATTTTTTTAAAAGAAGGACTTAGTGTTCTCTATTCTCTGCATTTTTCCCCCCTCTAATGAGGTATGGAACTATGCAGACCATAATGACTACAGCTTAAAGTGTAGGTTCAGTTACTATGTAATCTCATAAATCCCTCCTAGCCATAAGTAACAGCTAACCTCCACTTCCTCTGATATTTTATTTACCCTGTAAATCAGTTCTATTCTTTCAGTTCACAAAGGAAGTCGAAACTCCAGCTTTCCCAGGAATGTAGAGGGAGACAGGCCACTTATGTGTGCTCCTGAGCCCCTGATCCAGGAACCCCCCTGCAGGAGAGCCACCCCCCAAGCTCAGGGCATGGAGTCCCATCAATCACCAGGGACAGTTATATCAGCAGGGTTCAGAGAGATGGGGGAAATATGGGGCTCAAAATCACAGCTGCCTCGAGTTCTGAAGTAAAACCATGCAGAACAGAGAAAAGAATCACAGAAGTGAAAACATTGGCCCAAAATAGTTGTTTGGCACCAAAGCCTGTGCCTTTTTCTATTTGGCTTTGCTTTTAATTAACTTCAATCACATTGGTGCATGTGTAAGACACAGTATGAGCATACATGTGGTTCCCCTTGAGTGCAGATTTGCTTCCTCAATGGAGATTTGTCCCAGATGGGGTGAGGTGCTGTGGCTTCCTTCTTCTCTAAAGCAAGATGCCCAGCAGGTAGGACTAGTGACATGTCTGATATGGCTGTTGAAGGGGTTGGATACCCCTTCATTTATCTTCCTCCACCAGCACCCTGCCCTGCTCTAAGCATATGGTATGGAAAGATAGGGCATAGGACATAACTAGTATTCTAAGAAGAAAGACTTTAAGTTAACTAATTTATCAGAAACACACAACTCTGAGTTCAGTCTATTAATGGAAGGCAAAATTTCCCCTGATCAGTTTAAAAGTGTATCTTTGGGGCACCAGTATAATGAAATACGGTACCCTTTAATTTTCACAGATCATTTAGTGTCCAATTTCAGAGACTTCAAAGAAAGGCTTAATCACACAATGAAGAGAAAGGTTTATAATAAAATGACTTACATGACTCCTCCGTTCTGCAACTATGGGGAGGTGAAGAGAAAAGATAAAAATGCAGAAAAACAAATTAAAGGGAAAAGGCAAGGTGACGATGAATAGTACTGGAGGTAAAAGGTGAATATGAGGTCAAAGACAAGAAAAAAAATGTCTCAAGATCAAAACCAAAACTGGAGTTTGGTTTTGAATTAGAACTAGGATGAACTTGGAAATTAGATAAAGGAGCTCGAAATTAAATAGCAAGAGTAAAAGGGGAAAAAAGTGATCAATTGTCTTAGATCATTTTTAGAGGCTCTAAATTTTATTTATTTTTATATTTATTTATTTATTTATTTATTTATTTATTTATTTATTTATTTATTTATTTATTGGTATTTGGGGATTGAATCAGGGGCATTTTACCTCTGAGCTACGCCCCTAGCCTATTTTATTCTTTAATTTTGAAACAGGGTCTCACTAAGTTGCAGAGTGCCTCACTAAGTTGCTGAGGCTGGCTGTGAACTTGTGATCCTCCTGTCTCAGCCTCCCAAGTACTGAGATTATAAGTATGCACCACCACACTCTGCCTCTAAATTTTAAATAAACTTTCCCACTTTACCTGTAGTTTTGGCATCAAAGCCCAAACTGGATTTGTGGTGTGTGATGTATGTGTGTGATGGTTTAGGAGAAATAAAACTCTGATTTTCCCATAAGTTTGAATCATTGACTCATGCTATTGTTATATGGGTAATTTCCAAAGGAATCGTTTTCTGAAGACCAAAACAAACATTTATCTATGGTCTGAAAAGAAAAAAGAAAAAAATACATCTCAGATCACTTTCAGTCTAGTTGTCTCCTACCAAGATAAGAAAATTCCACTCTGCTAGTCCATCCCACAGAGTCTTGATGATCCACCAGCTCCTGCCAGCTGCCAGCTTCTGTCTCTATGTTCTACATTAAATAACAAGGTAAAGCATACTGAATACACTTGCAAATCTACTATAATTTATCCTTTCAACCACTTAGAAATGGAACACCCATATTTTTGAACATTTAAACTAAGATTTGAACCAATGATAAAAATGGTTCTATTGAATAACCCTGTTTTCTCCCCACCAAAGGCCACAGTCACATATTCCTCTTATAATCCAACTTCCTTTATATACAGGAAAATCTAAAGAGGATTTACTTTTCTCATTTTTATGTGTTTAAATGAAGAGTTTGTCATACGGTCTTTGCATACCTTTTAAGTTTGGAGACCCCTTAGCCCTGCTTCTTTATGGGAAGTGGGTAAAACTGCAGATAGGATACCTCTTAACTGGCATCAATATTCATTCATCAGCTGGGTGTGGTGATGCACACCCATAATCCCCATACCTGGGAGGCTGAGACAGGAGGATCACAGGTTCAAGGCCACTTTAGCAACTTAGCAAGATCCTGTTTCAAAACAAAATAGGTCAAATGCCCCTAGATTCAACCACTGGTACTACATAAAAATATTCATTCATCCATGTATTCATTCATTCAACACATATTTGCTGAATGTCTGCAGAGACATTTGATAGAGATGGGGGACATAAATTGTACCTATATGACATGTCAACATCGAAGGAAGCTGGAAGAAGTATGCATGTGACTCTGTACTACAGTTTTGGGTTTTGTGTGTGTGTTGTTGCTTTTTTTTCTTTTACCAACTTCCTATGAGTCTATAATTATTTCTTTTTTTAATTTTTTTATTGGTGCATTGTAATCATACATCTTTGTGAGGTACAATCTGGTAAAGGCATACATGCACACATTTCTCATTTAACCCTTCTTGCCCCACTCCCTCGCCCTCCCTTCTTCTCAAGTTCAGTTTAGTGTTTAACTTTGACATGTTAATGAAAGTACATCATCTGCATTATGGTGGTCCCCCCCATCATCTTCAGTTAAGTCACCTTCTTTACTCATCTGAGGTTTCTCCTTCTTCGTCCCTCATATGTCCCACTTTCTCCCTAGCTTCTGCATATTAGGGAGAGCATGCAATTTTTTACTTTTTGTGACTGAGTAATCTCAGCATAATGTTTTCCAGTTCCATCCATTTCCCTGCAAATGACATGATTTTGTTCTTCTTTATGGCCGAGTAAAATTCCGTTGTATACATATCCCATCAAATTAAAAGTTTTTAAAAAATAAGGTGACTAACTATCCAGGATTCTGCCAGTTTTAGCAGTGAAATTCCCATATCCTAAGAAACCCCTGGCAAACTGGGACAGTTGGTCAACCTATAAAATGAAATAGTCGTTGTCTCTGCTTTCAATTATCTAATACCTAATGAGGTCATGATAGATTGGAGGAGGTACACTAGTGAGGCAAAGTAATGCATGGCACATGTGTGGCAATGCTCACATACCTTCTTTGTGGTAGATATTGTCCACTCATCAACAGATCACAACTTTCCTTCCTGAGCTCACGTGTGGCCTCAGAATCCTTCTCAACATAATGCTCTTCCAGACTGCAACTATCAGCGAATTGGAATTGCAAAAAGAACTAAAATCTACTTGCTGTCCTTGTATTCTTCTATCATGCCAAAGAATTTTTTAGGCATTTTTACATTAATATACAAGCTGAAAAAGAAAGTTTCAATTTGCAGGCCATGCTCTACTCGACTGATAAATAAACATAATTATCTACAGTTTCCAGGCATGATTTTGCATTTCTTTTGCAAGATCCTTTCAGTGTAGTATCGGGTATTCCAAAATTAGTTTAGTCACTTACTGTCAATCTTAAAACTGTAACTTTAGGGAATGCTTTTAAATTGCAAGCTATTTCTGTAACATATAATTTTTTTTCAGTGAAAATAGTGCTAGAACTTTACACTACAAGGTTTACAAAAATAGATTAACAAAATAAGTGCCCCCCACAGCAGCTGTGTACTTTGAAGACTAAAACTACATGTAAGCTCATGTATACTTTGCTTCTGGCTTTCTCTTCCTTCTACCAATGTTTTAGGCAAATACGTGAACAAACATCCTGATAAATGGATGTCCTGCAGACGCAAATGCACCTGTGTTACATCTTTGAACATTTAATACAGGAGAGGATGAACACTCTGGTCTCTGCTCAAAGTCTGGCCCTTCTAGTTTCTGACTGTGCGATCGTACTTTCTCAGGGACTCAATTTTTTCACCTATAAAATCATTAACGTAATCTCTGCTTCACTGACTTCCCATGGTCCCCACAGAGATAATGTACACGAAGTGCTACATAAAATACATAACAGCATTCATTTTGTCATAGTATTATTACTGCAGCTTTTCTTTTTGGCTTTCAATCATAATTAAGCCCCAAACCTACTTATATTACTAGATCACCAGGAATTATTTGGGGATTTTAATTTCTTTTTTATTGAAATTAGCTTACTTATGTTAGTGCTTACATGCTACACAAGCATAAATCATTGCATTTCAATTAACATTACAAAATCTCTGATCAACATTCAGCACCATCTGAAACATTGCTTGCTAGCAAAGTCATTACTACTGAGAAGACACCAGTTGACATAATTAGGACCAACTTAGAAATAAATTCAATTTTTAAACAAATGGTAAAAAGATTTTCCTATTTTAAACCATCAAAGTTTAAACTAAGATTTTGCTATAATTAAGTAAGTGTTTGGGGGATAACGTTTACTTTCAGCTTTTAAATGTTGACATTAAGCTGGCAAAAAATGAAATTTTTAAAGAAACAGAATACTAAAGGATTGGAGATTTTCCCTCTTCCTTTTTCAAACATATCCCCAGTATACAGGAGCTTTTCAACAAATGCTGTTGCCAACCACATAAAGGATAAATATCATTGTATGGAAATTCTACCAGTTAAATTCATCTATTTGGTGAGTGATGTAACTTCTAAGTTACTCAGTTCATTAAATTACAAAATATTCAGCAGTGTGGGAGTTCAGAATACAAATAACATATTATTTGAACTTAGTTTTCTTTGATCTGATAAAGTATTCTAATTTCATAATTATACACATAATTTTTAACTGAGTTTATCTCCCCAGTAGCCTACATAGCCTAATTAAGAATATTGAAATGTGAACTATAGAGAGATTCTAAAAATAAGATGCAGTCCCGAGCCCCTATTATTAATTTAAATATGATCTCAAATAGCACATACACAAAGGCTACAAGGACAGTTTACAAATGAACAGATGAGCTAAGTCAATCTGATCATGGAAGCATTGAAGTTCCCCTCTGACTCGCCCTCTGTGGGAAAGATCAAAGTGTGGTCTGGAATTAACATTGCATTGGTTTCCGTCAATCCAGTTTCACAGTGTCCAGTCATTCTGTGTGTTCTATATTCAGCACAGCTGTTGTTGTGGCTCTTGAGATGTTAGATTCACTAATAAGTTATTTTCCAGTCTTTTGGAAAGAATGGGGCCATAAGAGAAATGGCTTGAATTGATGTGTTCCAGCTGGAAGTAAATAAGTTCTCACATTGAAAAGCAGGTCATTGCCTGGAGGTATCCAAATTTTGCCTATCTGAGCACTGGTTTAGGAGTTAGTAAGGAACCCACTGGCTCTATGTGATTAAGAAACTAGATGAATATCATGATGTAAGCCCTGGGAAGAAACTAAGAACTCTTCATTTCAGTCCCAGATTTCTTGCTAACACATTTTACAACCTTGAAAACACCACTTAGCTTTTGGCTGTGCTTCCATAGCTATAACACTAATTATTTAATATTTATTGAATACTCATGAAGAACTGGTTCCTGAAGAGAACATAAAGCAAAAACAACTAGCTGAGTTACTCCAACATTTATTTTATACGGACTACATTAGTAGTATTTCACAACCTACGGTTTTGAAAATGTATTCTACAATTGACTAGAAAAAGATCATTCAATATTTAGAGAATATTTATTAGTTATGTTTCAACTGGATGAAAGAGAGAATGCAACTGGCTTACATTTTTGACAGTTCAGAACAAAGTGAAGCTTTGATTCCAATAACCATATTTGGCACTGTGAAGATGGACAAAGAAAACAGCTAAACTATGAGGGCAGTTGTGATGTCTTATTTCTGTGGCTTTGCTTAGCTGAGATTTGATGTTCTTTTGTATATTTTTTCAAAGATAAGTTTATGATAAAGCCAAGGAAATGTGCTTTCTCTTTGTCTTGGAGTAAAGGCCGCTTCCTTGTGTGAGGTGTACACCTCATTTTCCTTGACCATGTCACCAAAACCTTTTGTGTTAATCTAACATTCTGTGTTTGTGTGGACAGCACCAGAGCTCCTAAGATCTATTTGGATGTATAACTGTGAATAGTCCCTGACAGTTGCAGTATTCAGTGTGGTGCCATTGTTCCGCAGCTATTCATGGATAAGTAAAGCTGAATGTTTTTCCCTGAAATGAGGAAGTATTGTAAACAGCAAACCATATATGCTGGCATCCTTAAAATAGTTACACTCCTGTGAGGTTTGCTTGCTTTTTTGTTGTGGTTTGGATTTCGATTTGCTTTGTTTGTGATCCTTATTTTAAAATGAGATTCCATGATTATCTATCCTCACTCCAGAAGCTACAGTAAAATGTTTCATTCAAAGAAGATGACCCAAGTTGGAAATCATTTAACCAACTAGGAAGAATCATCTTTACCTATTTTGGGATTCAGTATGTAAGCACATCCACCACAAAACAATATTCAGGAAAATAGTTCTCTCTCATTTTCTGTACATGCCTTAAATTTTATAAGAAATATGCTGTGTAAAAATGGACATGCATATAGGCAGGAAACAAAATATCTAAAGACATCTAACTACTTTTACTTTCCAAATTATCTTTGGAAGCCAGGCGTGGTGGCGCACATTTGTAATACCAGCATTTGGGAAGTTGAGACCGGAGGATCCGGGTTCCCGGCCAGCCTCAGCTACCTAGTGAGACATTCTGCAACTTAGTGAGACCCTGTTTCAAAATAAAGAATAAAAAATAGGGCTGGGAATGTAGCTTGGAGGTAGAATGCCCCTGAATTCAATCCCCAGTACCGCAAAAAAAAAAAAAAAAAAAAAAATTATCCTTGGAAACCTATCAGTTTAATCCTAACTACTTCGAACTGATTATTTGTGCAAGAGCTATACTAAAGTCTACTTTAGTGCTTTATGAGAAAAAAATAATAATAACAGATTGAAAAGTCAGTAAATTTATCCAGTCTCATTAGAAGTTGGGAAATTCCATATGGATAAATTTACTTCTTTAAGAACCCAAACTTTTACTAAATACCTTTTAACAGCTCCATGATACTTTGTGTTAACAATGTAAAATTAAAGCATCAGTGTGCTATGTTTTAATATAGTAGTAACATCATGAGTATTAGATACCCAGGCCATTTACCTCTATATTAAATGGCTCCCGGCTGTTTCATAATGAGAGATCTTACAGCCTCAGCTTCCTCTACCATTCACTGTGAGCTGTCATTTTTCAATATTTGGATTCTCACAGCCCTACCTAAACACTACAAAAGTTCTAGAGTAAAGGTGATCAAATAAGCAAACTTAAGGCCTGGGCTCCCTGCTAGCTCTATTTCCACTGGAAGAGGACTTACTAGACAAAAGGCTGAATTATGAAATGATGGAAAATACAACAGAAAACAAATAGACAAGTATAAAAATTATGCTTTCTACTGGGAATGCATAGCAGCCATTAGTTCCTGTCTGATATTCATGCAAATTGTTTTCTGTGTAATGACAGTAGTATGATCTGTCTTCACCAGACTTTGTTCTACTGTGTTCTGCATCTACAGTTTACCAATGTGATTTTAAATTCTAATCCTACACGTTCAATGTTATTCCCATCTTTCTATGGACACCTGGTCTAATGTTCTATTTCAGTCATACAGACCCATCTATGGGTCTAATGTTCTATTTCAGTCACACGGACCTTTGATGAAACTGGAACTGTTTCACTGGGTTCTAACCCAGCTCATTTTGAGTACTAGTTGTAGCTAATATCTATAGATTCTAATGTTAAAGGAGATCCATTGTAAACTTCATTAGAGAAAATTTCATGACTTATCTATAAGACCTGACATGGCAGAGAATTCAGTTATTAGCCTCTCATTTAGTCCAATGAGCCAAGACATGCTTTTCTTGATAAACATTACCACCACCTCAGCCACAACACAGGAGATTCCAAGCTGCTATTCATCACCTACGTGCGAGCATTTTATGACCTTTAAAGTGGAACTTTGTCCATTAATACAGCTCTCTGACAATATTCAACACATTTACTCCTGGTGGATTTGAGTCTTAGCTCAATGAGATTTAAAAGAAGCTAACTAAAAACAGAGAAGGGCAATTTTATTGCTTATTTTTGGGGGGCCTAGAGAGTTTGCTTAGGAATCCAAGTCCTATAGCCCAAAGCACTCAAACTGTCACTAACACACACAGCAAGTTCATAGACTGGCAAAGACCACATGAACCTCTCAGTTTTCTCCCAGGGCAATCAACTCTGTTTGTCCTACAGCTGAGTTGAGATATATTTTAATAGTAGCACTGTTCTTTAAAATTACTGTCTATTTCATGACTAATTTTACAGGATTATGTGTAACCATTAAACCAATAGTCTCCTTTACAACATGCAGTACTCACGTCATTTTCGAAAGGTAAGGTTCTTTAAAACTATATTATTCTTCTGGAATAGAGCAGCCAGTCAGTTAGAACTGTTGGAATCACCCTCGAATGATTATATTTTATAATGTGTTTTCACATTGAGCAAAGGCAGAAATAGGGAAATGAGCCAAAAGCTCTCCATCCATCTGAAGCATAAAGAAGCCTAACTGAAGAGGTCATATATCCAGAGGCCAGGGCTGTTTCAGAGGGCTTAGATCAGAGCCCATCCTCTGGTGGGCTACAGAGTCAGCTTTGTCTTCACCTGGGGTCGGTGTGTGCCAGGGGTCAACCCTGGAACTGAAAAGTAGAATAATTATTCACCCAGTCCCTGACTCCACATCATGAAACATCCCACTAAATTATGCCTGGGTGATCAGAAACAATCTCCAGGTGCCCCCGGTGCTCCTTCTACTGAATGCTCCTTTTCCTGTCCATCTTCCTCCTTCCTAAGCCGGAGCAGATCTTGGGATGGAATGGCTCAGCAATTCTGATTTCCAGCTGATTGCTGTCTCTAAAGAATCAAAAAATCTTTCAACTTCATCTAATACCCTCTTCCCTTTTCCCTGTCTTTTCTTTCTCCCAAGCAATGTAATTTGAGTTGAAATACAAACAGTCACTCACTTTTTTTTCCCCCCTATTGCATGAAAAGTGAAAGGGGGAAGCAAAGGCTCGCGTGAACTTTGGAGATTAATATGTCTTCTGGTCCCAGCTGTCAGACTTATTTCTTCTTTGTAGCTAAATCAGGTCATTATGCTACAAATCTTTGTTCTGGATGAAAGATTTAAATCTCCACAGAGTTTGGAGATGGGGGGGTGCAGGGAGGCGCAGACACACTAAGCCATACATAGTAATTGGCTGTAGTTTTATCCGGATGTTTGTATAGAGGTTGCTATCAGATTCTGATAAACTTTTCCTGACCCCTTTCACTTTCCGGAGTCCCTGGGAGTCCCACCAACAAACTGCATTGTCCTGACACTCAGACTTTTGTGCTCAATTATAAATTCCCTCCACATCTAAGACACCGTGTTTCCACACAGCTACTTTAAACAATCAAAGAAATTAAGAGATCTTTGGGGTTGCTTTGTAATAATAGTAGCAGTTTTTTTTTTTTTTTCCTTAAGTTTCTATTACTTGAGCATTTGTCCTTGACGTGTTCTGAATTATTTCTTCAGAATTAAATAAATAAATAAATAAATAAATAAATAAATAAATAAATAAATAAAAGGCATAACGGAAGGCTTAGAGATTCCATTCAGCTGCTTTAAAATCAAAACCGAAGAACAGCGGTGGCAGCGAAAGTCTGAAAAGGCATTAAGTCATCAAAATTGCCATTCAGTGAGACTACTTTGGAGCAGATGTCTCTCCCATCATCTTTATCCAAAGAGCCAGGAAGGAGACATTGAATATATTAATAAAGATAACAAAGCGCCAGCCTTAAGTCAGGGCTGCTTTCATACAGGAATTATTTAGGCAGCCGTGTTAAATGGTCCTGAAGTACCCATTGTAGTCTTTGCTTTGTATAGCAATCTCTTGTTTTCTGTTTCAGGAGGCAAATGGATGACAATGATTTAGGCCTTGAGTCCTGCCTCAGAATATTTATGTTGTGCCTTTATAAAACAGGAGAGTAAAGATCATATGTAAGCCCGATAGACTGAATGGAATCCACACTTACTTAGGATCCCCAAGTGCAAATGCAGTTTCCTGCAGAGTCTCCTGTGTGCAGGTCTCCAGGAGATGACATTCAATGTGATTCTGTATAAATCCTGCCCCTGGGGCCAAGCAAAGAAAAGGCCCTGGATTTAGAAACTTTTTTGAAAAATGTCCATTCACCATGGAAGTATGTTTAATCATACTTCCTTTCTAACCACTAGAGAGGTTCTATTTTCAGTTGTTTCAAGAACAGTCTACTGCTCTGAAGGAGGAAGGCAAAGCCCCATCAATGAGCAGGAGGAAATGTTCTTGGGTCAAAGTACTTATGTCAAAAGTCCTGTGAAAGCTGTTGGGATCCTGCCATAAATGTTTGAAATCCTGACTAAGAGAAAGGCTAGAAACTAGAGCTGGCCCTGCACACAACCTCAAGGCCCCATCTGACAAAGTTGTCTCTGACCTGGTCCCATCATCTTGTCGAAAGTTGTTCCCTCTGAAGACCTCTTCTCTGCTAAGTGTGTCTCCTCCAGAAGCTCCCTATTTAAATGCTAATGTTTTGCTCACCCAATATCAGTCATTAGTTTATCACATTAGCCTCAGTCACCCTAGGAAAATGGAACTTGGTCAGGGAAGCACAAATGAAAGGCAAGGTGAAAGGGATTGCTCCAGACCATGGGCAGGG
The DNA here is from genome assembly GCA_004027655.1 of Graphiurus murinus. Taxonomy (NCBI): domain Eukaryota; kingdom Metazoa; phylum Chordata; class Mammalia; order Rodentia; family Gliridae; genus Graphiurus; species Graphiurus murinus. The sequence goes on along the minus strand of PVLC010002256.1, from coordinate 8,401 downwards.
AGTTGACATGAGACTGGTGGTGGCTAAGTGGAGGAACCTGGAGCCCGCAGCCAGAGTGACAGGCAATAAACCAGTACCCACCCCCCAGAAGCAGGGCTCACGTACGCCTCCCAGAGGAGGATACTAAAAGGAAGTATAAGGGATACTTTCAAGAAGCCTTATCTCCATCACAGCTTTATCTGGAACTGCTCCTAGTTGAGTCCAAGCAACTCCAGTAAAAAAGAGAGAAAATACTAACCCACATCCCAACAAAAAAAGGACATGGTTGACTAGTCCGCATGCCCCCAGAAGACACAAATGAACTGGGAATCTAAAACACACATTTGGCCCTAGCCATTTAAGATGGTTCACAGCAAACTAGGCCAAGCCTGTTTGACAGGATGACAGCTATTCCCACAGAAGCTTTGGGATGTTATTTGAAAATCAGATTATTTACTTTTTAAAGGCAACATCCATTGTCAGACTTGTTTTTCTTTCAGTTAATCTAAATGGGAACATCCTTATCTGCAAGGACACAGATACCTTTTTGTGGAGCTTTCTACAGTATACAAATGTGTTGGATGGTAATGATCTTTCTGGTTACATTAAGATGTTCTGAACTACAAAAGCCTGTGTGTACTAACAACATAGGTTAGATGTAGGAAAAACGATTCATTGGGTGCCTAAAAGGACAGAATGGCACAAAGCAGCATAATATTTGTACAAACATATTTTTAACATTTAAAATCTAACTTGTTTTATTAATTTTTTTAAATGATGCTTATTCTTAACATGCTCAAATGTCTCCCAGAGGGGAAAGTGGTCTACAAAAAGGCTTTTGATCTTCATTCATTTTCAAGCATCTGCAAATTAAAGGACCTGTTGGGGAAATATTCTGCTCATTTGTTGTCTGAGAGGCACTTTTGTTTTCAATGGGAGAAAAGATGTTGAGTTACATTTGAAAAACACTCCTTAAATTTAGGAAATAACAATCTCTCCATGTAAACAAGAGTATGTCATTTCCTGGCTATTTTCCAGTGGTTTTAGATACACTGGAAAGAAAGTTTCAGAATACTCAATTAATAGGGCAGAAGCATATGTTCTTCACAGTATCTACATTAAAGAAACATCTTTACATCTATGGCATCATCAAAATGCCACGGACATGAGGGTTATTTGAGGATAGAGGTAAGGGAAATCAGCATCTGGGCAGAATAAAGATGATTCGATAAAATAGAATTGGGTAGCATTGGTTAAAACAAAGCTTTATGATAAAACTGAAATAGATTTGAGTTCTAGTTCTAACACTTCCTAGTTATGTTAAGGCTGGAGAAGTCACTTAATCCCCCTTCAGCCTCCATTGCATTATCTGCAAGATGGACACAATAATACTGCCTCCTTTATAAAATTGTTTATAACATTAAAATGAGAGCATGCCTATAAATGGTAATGCATATGTAATTCACAATGCCTGGCATGCAATAAATAACAGCAACCTGTCACATCAATTATTCATCTTTAAAACTTTAGGATATCCCTATTTCAAGCCCATGATATGAACATCTTTGGTTAGAACATTTTGATGCAATGAAAGAGGTTTAAAGAACAGAATTATTTACATAGAAATAATAGAAGCATTTTCAGATGTAGTAATACTTTTGAAGGTAAGTTCTTATAGCTACACATAAAATGTTTGAGTTGGACATTGCTTTGAACTGTGGAAATGAGCTGGGAATATCTACCTTTAAGCACCAGATCTAAGAAGGAGTCAACAGGCCTCTTTACTAGTAGCTGCTCCAAAGGCCAAACCCGTGAACCCAAATAAGTCAGTTAACAAGGAGGACAGAGACCATTTCAAAAGGTTACTGTCAGGTGTGACTAATATTAGTTTTAACTAGCATGCAAAAGGCATCTTAACAAACCAGAAAGTCATTGATTCATCATTCTTCCCACTAAAATCATTTTCCATCTGTCAAAGAGACAAAATCTCAACATGGTTTGCTTAGTATTGACAAAGACATGAATAATCTAGTGTCTCTGATACTCATTCCCTAAACAATGGCAAACACACAGAATTCCACTAGTATTTCCTCTTCAGATCTTGATTTTCCAGCAAGCCTAAGCCATAAAAGAAGATCATAAAGTCCATCCCTTATAATTTTACATATGAGGAAATGGGGTCCAGATAACTTAAGCAATTCACCTGAGGTCAGAAGGCTCATTCCTGGCAGAGCTGAGATTAAAGACATGGCTCCTGATACTCCCTCCAGTTCTCTTTCCACTACCCACACATGACTTATAAGGAAGACGAGAGCTTTGCATTCCTTCTAGTTCTAAAAAGCATGACTCAAAAAGGAGGAAGATTTCCACTGAGAATTGCAAAACAGACCACTCTAGTGAAACCAGCAATTTTGTCCAATGTTTATTAACACAAATCAAGCCATGATACCTTATTAACTTTGTCTGGAATCCTCAATATAATCCAGTCTAATAATAACATGCAAGGGTAGGAAACTATTTAAGCAACAATAACAAAAAAAACCCAGACCATGTGGTATCAGTGATTAATGCACAACTTGAATAGAGGGAAAGCTGAGTTGCATTCCACTGATACCCTCAATGAAGGCATTAACTAGTAAACCACAATGTTAATAATCCTGTTGAAGATGTAAAGGTTTTCCTTTTAACAAGTGGAGAGTCCTAATATAAATCTGACTTCTAACTATAAAACTCTTTAACAATTTTCTGTACAAAAAAAGAAAAAAAAAGTTTATTTGAGGTTTTCTATAGTTAGCCCCAGTTTCTTCCTCAATAACTTTTGTAAGATCTACACACACCACACTCTCTTTCTTCCTCCATCATTTCTTCCAGGAATTGTACACTAAACTAATTTCAGGAGCATTTCTGCAAAAAGGAGAGTTGTGTATTTGTATGTGTGTGTGTGTATATAAATCTTCTTATATCTTCCTTCTTTCCTTCCTTCCTTCCTTCCTTCATTCCTTCCTTCCTTCCTTCTTTCCTTCCTTCTGTTTTAGAATTCTAGATCTAGTCTAGAAGGGAGAAGTCAGAAGCCTGTCTAGCTAGGGTGAAGAACTACTCAGCTAGTTCTCAGAGCTGGGAAAGTATGTCTGTGAGAGGCTGAAGAGAATTGAAACATCAAGCAAGAATTTCCCTGTTCTCATTCCATATGAAAAACCAATATAAGAATTGGAAACCTTGCTTCATGCTTCCCTACCTCAATACCTGCAAAGCTCACATAGCACCCTATAATTCAAACAGAGAATGAGATGGCTTGGGGGCATTGAGTGAACAAGTCAGGAGCTAGGCAGGGAAGACTGAATTTGAGCTTTGCTGATACTGATGACGACCGTTAACGCCCGATATTTCTGACTTTTCTGTGCTTGCTATCTAATTATGTCACATCTTGAAAATGCAGCAAGAGAAAATTCCATTTCAGCTCTAATAATAGAAATGGGTAATATTTACCACTTTAACAGATTGTGCTGTGTTGTGAATGAAGGCTGCCTCTTCAGTCACATTATATAGATGAAGTTTTTTTTTTTTTTTGGTTTTTTTTTTCTGGCAATAGTGGAGCATATGGGAATTAGAAAACTAAGTAGACTATGGGAGCAATGTGATTTTAAGAAAGTAATTTAATCTAAATTGTGGTGTTAAATGGAAATCTCATCCATAAAAATTGTATGTTGGAAAAGCAACTAAATGTCTAAGTAGGGGGAAAAGGCAATTTTAAAATGTTATTTTAAAGTATATTAGTGATACTGAATCCTGCTCTATTGAAAAATCAGATCATTTTCCCAAACAAAGCTGACTCTATAAAACTTAGTAATAGCAATAAACTGCATTAGTCAAAAATAAAGGAAAATGCCAAGATACCCTTGAGCCACAGATGAAAGCAAAATGACTGAATTGTATTCTACATAAACCACAGCCAATGTGGAACAGCAACAAGAAATAATTTGAATAAAAATATCTGAACAGATGATACATTTTTTTTCTCTGCCTGGAGTTCCTCCCCTGCTTTAAATCTACAACTGAGCCCAGTGTGGTGGCACATGCATATAATCTCAGTGCTTGGGAGGCTGAGGCAGAAGGATCATAGATTTGAGACCAGCCTCAGCAGTTTAGCAAGACTCTCAACAACATAACAAGACCTTGTTTCAAAAATAAAACTAGGAGCCCGGCGTGGTGGTGCACGCTTGTAATCCCAGCATTCGGGAGGCTGAGACCGAAGGAGCCGGGTTCGCGGCCAGCCTCAGCTACCTAGTGAGGCACTCCACAACTTAGAGAAACCCGGTTTCAAAATAAAGAATAAAAAATAGGGCTGGGGGTATAGCTCGGAGGTAGAAAGCCCCTGAGTTCAATCCCCAGTACTGCAAAATAAATAAATAAATAAATAAAACTAGGGCTGGGGGTGTAGCTTAAAGGTAAAATGCCCCTGAGTTCAATTTCCAGTATAATAAATAAATAAATAAATAAATAAATAAATAAATAAATAAATAAATTCCACACCTGGTCACAAATTTTGGATTTTCAGCGTGGTCAGTACTATATTTCTCCATCAGTGTTCAATTAGTAGGTTGCATAGGGATTCTCATCTTGAGGAAATTCAGATCTTTTCCAGGATCAAACCTTTTCAAGGAGATATTTAAATGCCAAATACCTTGATTTGGTCAGTATACATTGTGTGTGTGTGTGTGTGTGTGTGTGTGTGTGTGTGTAGAAATATCACACCATACCCACAAATATGTAAAATCATTACATGTTAATCAACAAAGTTTACTTAAAGTTTGAGATGGAAACTAACTACCCTGATTTGATCATTAAACACTATATACATGTATTGAATTATCACACTGTACCCCCCTAAATATGTACAATTAAAATAATAGTTACTGATTTTAACTTTTTTGAAGAGAGTAAAAGGTATTTCAAAGACTCTGACTAAAAGCTGGAGTAGGGAAAAATACCTAGGGAAGCAAAAGAGATGTGGTAGGGAGACAAAGATGCAAAGAATGCAGATGGCACTGCCTATTTACTAATTTTGCCCATGGCAGAAAGTACCAACCATGAAGATGTTCATTGCAGGCATCCTACAGCAGGAAGTGAAATTGATCCAGGGCCCCAGCTGCCATTCTATGAAATCCTTCTCAGCCTTTGCCCAGGGCTCCGCTTCCCATAGGCAGCTGCCTGCCAAGAACTGTGTCCAGCAGGAATACTGAGGCAGACAAGTCCTATTCCTGGGAGACATGGACTCCCATATTGTCCAGCTTGGATTCAAGGACTCCTCAAAGGCATCGTCAAATATTCCTTAGACTTCTAGGCATTCTAGGATGCTTCCAGGCACGCTCTCCCTCCTTCTCTCGGACTCAGACTTGTCTCATAGTCTGATAATTCTCCCAGCCATACCGGATCCCTCTCCATTTCCTCTCACAGACATTTCCCCTAATAAAACCCCTGCACATTCAATTCATCCAGCTCTGTGCCACAACAAAATGCACCAGTGGTCTAGAAGCCTGGAAGCATTTCTGTGTTTTCTGCGAGTCCTATTTTGCCATATATATATATATATGAGAGAGACAGAGAGAGAGAGAGAAAAAAAAAACCTCCAGGGGTTTCTCTTCATTTTTTCCAGAAAAACTGTGTGGACTTTAAAAAATTCATCTTGGTAAATGTCCCCACCTGGTAAACTACTCAATATACCTGGAAAACAATTTTTTAGAGTGCTTTGAAAAAGTAGTCTAACCTTAATGAGGCAGTTTCTGCAGAGACAGTTCGTGTAGTTCGAGGAATACTCATCAAATGTTGGAAGACAGGTCTTGATTGGGATGCCTTATTTTTAATACTTTAAAACTCTAAAATCAAGTGAAATACCCCCTTTCATCCTAACTTCCACACTTTACACTTAGGAAAATGAAGTTTTTCATGGTGTTCTGTAGGTTATAAATAGCATAGTTCTTGTCTATTTAAGGCATATGTGGCAGTATGTGATACCTAGACAATTTGGCATTTAAATTTCAACTATAATACATTTTAAATCTGTGGGATGACATAAGACATAAGCTAGGCTTCTAAACTTTGGCTTTTATGACTGATATTTGAAATAACGTATCAAGAGGTTAATACCCCACTTGAAATTGTCTCTATGTCTCTTTCTACACACAATTGGTTTGACTGCTATGACTGTCAAGATAAATTAGAAAAGAGTTAAACCAATTGTGCCTTTAGACACAGCTTTAAATATCCCTGCCATAGATAAAAAATGAAAAGGTTAAACTAAGAAACTTCTAAGATTTCTTCCAGTCTTAATAGCGTAGGATTCAATAATTCTGTGGTTTAATTCAGTCAAATATGTTTAGAATTCTCCCTCCCCAACCATGAGATCCCTTTACATGAAATCTGAGTACGATGGAATTTCTTTCTCTAAACATTTCCATCAAGTATGATGACGACTCTAGTTCTAATATATGGGAATTGTTGGGCCACTCCTGGAACCAGCCTGGATCAAATTATCAGGTATCACAGCACTGGCTCTGGGAAAGGAAAGATCTCTGTTACTTCTGGCTTCCTTTCTGTTGCTGAGTTCAGAGAATAAATATAGGAGAACCAGAAAGGCTTACATGCTCTAGAAGCAGTCCACCACAACCTTCCTTAAAGACTTTACTGCTGCATTAAAAGCTATTTGCTGGAAATATCTTCAAAAAGGTCTGAGTCATTGAACAGTGCCACTTAACCATGCTTAACCACAACTAAACTTTCAGATTTTAACTTGAATGATGAGACTGTGAAGATAATTTCAATGCACCAATAAAACTATATTTTAAAAAAAAGAGATCTGATGATAGAAACAATTCAGATAATCATTTGTTGATATATAAAGTTATCTATATCAATATTAATATTATCTGTAGGGAAGGGGAGGGATCGGGGTGGGACTCAGAGGGAAGCACAATGAATGTTGTTCATGTAGGTTTCTATCACTCTGAACCTCACTATGATGTATAATTACAGTGCACCAATTTGTTTTATTGGTGCATTATAGTCTCACATCATAATGTACTTCGTAGTGATAGGAACTTGCATACATATAGCACTTGGCGAACTTTCCCCCGGCTCACTCTCCATCCCCTCCTTGTCCACACAGGGTATTGAGATTGACCTTGATATTCTCACATATGTTCATAATGTATACAGAAGCAATTCCTTCATTCATCCTCAATCTCCACTCCCCCCTTCCCCTAGACCACCGCCCTGGATCCACTGCGGTTTCTTCGCAATTATCTGAAGTCCTTCTGGTATCTCGAATACTCCCTAGCTTCCGCATATGAGAGAAAACATGTGACCCTTCACTTTCTGTGACTGGCTAATCTCATTTAACATAATGTTCTCCAGGTCTTCCATTTTCCTGAAAATGACACAATTTTGTTCTTCTTTATTGCTGAATAGAATTCCATTGTGTGTATATCCCATGATTTTGTAATACACTCATCTGTTGATAGACACCTAGGTTGGTTCCATAATTTGGGTATTTTGAATTGTGCTGTAATAAACATAGATGTCCATAAATTACTATGAGTTTCTTATTTCAGTCCTTTTGGAAAGATACTCAAGAGTGGTATAGCTGGATCATATGGTGGATCCATTCCATGTTTTCTGAGGAATCTCCACACTAATCACCACAGAGGCTGCACTAATTTGCAACCCCATCAACAGTGCATAAGACAGAGGATCCAAGATGGCGACTGAGTGAACCGTCTTTTCACAAACGCGGAGATTTGGATCTAAATTTACCATAAAAAGATCTTTTCAACAGAAGGAAAAAAGCGAAATTTGAAACACAAACAAACAAAGAAGTTCAAGAAAGCAGAGCGGGGACAAGAAAAGTCGCCATCAGCAGCTATCTGCGCTCCGCGCTCCGTGCTCTGCGCGGGCCCCGCCGGCCCGGCCCCGCCGGGGCAGGCAGCAGCCGGGCTCTGCACCGAGTAAGTAGGCTGTGGAAGGGCAGGACCAGGAGCCTTGGGGGCCACCCAGACGCTGGGAACGGCGGGCCCCGGGACACAACACCCCTGGTACCCCGTGCCGCACCCAGGCGGAGACCAGAACAGCGGGAAATTCAGCAAGGGCACCCTCGGGACTGAAGTCTGTCCCGGCACATCGCCTCAGCGCGGAACTGTGACCGCCCAGAGCCTGAAATGGAACGCAGCTTCTTGGCAGAGGCCTGGGCCTGAGGCGGGAGCGGAGGTGCTGAGTCCGGGAGGGGAAGGGCAAATCGGCGGGGAGCCGGCGTGCCGTGGAGCGGCGGCCCACCATCTCCCCTGCTAGCCCTCCCCAACCAGCTACCTGCCATCTGGCCAGACTCTCACCAGCCTGCGCCCCTCAGCAATCCGGGAAGGACAAACAGGCA
>PVLC010002255.1:46030-118851 GCA_004027655.1 Graphiurus murinus | reverse complement strand
AAAACAAATTCAAACACAAAAGACCAATAAAAATTTGGTGCCAGGCATGGTGGTGCATATCTGTAATCCTAGTACTTGGGAATCTGAGACAAGAGGATCTCAGGTTCCAGGCCAGCCTCAGCAACTTAGTGAGACCCTGTTTCCAGATAAAAAATAAAATTCCTTGGAGGTATAATGCCCCTGGATTCAAGTCCCAGTAACACACACACACACACACACACACACACACACACACACACACACACACACACTGGCATCTCTGTAACAGATGGTGGGAAAGGAAATGCATAAATACATAACGTTGTTTATTGATGAGGGAAGAGTGGAAAAGAAATAAACTCATCTTCCATTCAAGGAAGTCAAATAATAAATCAAAGTGTAAAAACTCAAGGAATAGTAACATACTTAAAAATACAAAGTAAATACCAGGAGAAACTGCAAAAATATCTATGAGGAATAGGAATCCAAGTTGTAGAAAGGTAAACAAGTAATTTCTGAGTTTTTTGTTATATGTTATATGTTTTTGTTAACTTTTTAAACCTTGTAAACCTTGTATATATGTGTAGCATTGATAAAAATAAATAAATAATTGAAACTAAAATTTAAAATGACAAACCAAAACTCACAAGTAAATTTAGCAGGCCAAAAATCTTTGAATCCAGTTCATTTTCCTGCCACCTTCTGAGATAGAATTTTTAATAACTGTGAAATACGTTTCTGAAAAATCATGTGGAATTTTACCATTTGCATTTAGTAGGATTTAGTTGAAGAGACGGAATAACTCTAGCTCATCTAATCAGAAAAGTAGTTAATATAAAGAAACAGGCATTTACAGAGCAGTGGATGGGCTAGAGGAGTGAAATTTAGTCTTAACTTACAAAAGGGATTCTCAGCTATAACAATGGACTTACCCACATAAGATAAGGGAGCTGCTACTTCTACCATCATCAGAAATGCAAAGAACAGGTAAAATGCAATTTCCCATTTCAGGAGTGTACCACAATCCATGCCATGTTTAAGAAAATAGGCTGGCAAGTCAAAGCTTAAGAAGTTAAGAACAGCCACCCCCCTGCAAAAAACAAATGTTCCATGATTAAATTTGCCAACAGCAGCAACAAAAGCACAGTCTCCACCTCACTTCTGACTTCTAAATCTTGCACATACGTACCTTGGTGAATCCTGACTATAGGGAACCTGGGAAATACAAGCTTTGACTTGTCAGCCTATTTTCTTAAACATGGCATGACCCAAAGGTTGTAACAAAGTTGGGTGAGCCAAGAAACAGTACTTTTATAAGGAGTATATAATGCTAAAGCTGCTAATTCACTAACAGGCCCCAGATGGTCTTGGCCACCCACCCAGGTCTGGACTAAGGCTGGTGAATTACTAATTCCTGAATGTGGAGCCTTAAAGTTGATCCTCTCAGAGAGAGAGAGAACTTGATGAGGAGTCAATGAGTAGTAATAACTAATAAGAGTAAATATTTACATATAAGTATGTATATATGTTCTATATTTATATATAAATACATAAGTACTGTAATGTCATGACTATTCCTCTGGAGACTGAATGGCTTGGTAATTAAGGATTCCCAGAGAAAAGAGACAATCTGGACAGGAAGGATCCATTGATAAGGCTATGAAAATAGGGTAGGAAAGCAAATTAACTGGAAAATTAGCCCACATACAATTCGAATAGTAGGTTCAAGCCAATTCAAAATGGCTTAATTAAGGAAGTTTGCAATGGAATTCAAGAGATCTTCCTGAATTGGACCTTAACAAATTTGATGCTCTTTCTCATGTAAAATGAAAGCTGAGTGTGCTAAGGCCTGCTTGTAACCAATTTATAGTTTAAATCCTAGCAGTCAGGGAAACATATGGATCACTCCATGGTTTAAAAAATAAAAACAAAGAAACTACTTCCTGCATCCTAAAGCGCATAGTAGGGATTATTCCAGTGGTAGACAACTCCTTATTTTACATTAAAAAGCAGAAGGGTTAATAAAGCTCATATGCTAGACACTAGAAGAATACATTAGTCCTCCTTATTCTCCAGGGATATGTTCCCAAGACCTGCCGTGGATACCTGAAACTGCCTGTAGAGCTGAATCCTATATAAAAGCACTGAAATACTTAGACAATTGATATGATGATTGAGATGGTCACGGAGTGTCTAATGGGAGGGGCAGCATATACAGCATGGATATGCTGGACAAAGGAATGACTCCCCCCACCCCAGCTGAAATGGAGCTTCATGGCTTGAGATTTTATCACACTACTCAGAATGGTGAGTAATTTAAATCTTAGAAACTTTTTATTTTGGGAATTTTCCACTTAATATTTTCAAATCATGATTGAACACAGGTAACTGAAACCATGGGTGAAAGGGGACTACTTTACTCCAGTGTCTGGAGTAGGTTGCCAATTGGCCATAGAAGACTACACATATATACAGGAAATACAGGTATTACATACACCAACACACTTTTCTAATGTATTTATTTATTTATGTATTTATTTATATTTTGGTACTGGGGATTGAACCCAGGTGCATTCTGCCTCCAAGCTACATCCCAGCACTTTTTACTTTTTATTTTTTATTTTGAAACAGGGTCTTGCTAAATTGCTGAGGATAGTCTTGAACCAAGAATCCTCTGTCTCAGGCTTCCAAGTACTGGGATTACAGGTGCGTGCCACTGTACCCGGCTACAAACATACATTTTTAAGGTTAGATTAAAATTGCAACACTGTTAACTAAGCAGTTATTGGAAATGAAGTGGCATGCATGGATAGTAATTCTCTCAATTTCATCTACAAGAGTCTGAACTGTCCCAGAAATAAGAAGAGTATGTTGACTCTTGGCATGTTTGCCCTCAGAGTCATTCCTTACCTTTCTTCTCTTTTGCTCTGCTCTCTCTATATATGCCAGGGGGGCTGACTTAGGGGCTGTTTTCCCCTGATTCCCATCTCAGCTGCTGTTCTGGTGGGTTTTGTTATGAAAAGTCCTGAGCAGAGACAGAGAAGGAAGAAGGAAGGCAGGATATTTCTCCTGCTTTGCTTTGGGAGCATCCCTAGCATCTATCAAATCTCCTCCTTGGCTCCAGCTTCTCCTAAAAAAGCCCATCTTGGTTCCTTCTTCCTTCAGGTAACCCCAGTCCCTGGGCTCTGATAATGTCACCTCCTCTCTTAGTCCTTCCAGCAATTATTAACCTCTTACATAACCTATGCAAGTAATTCCCCTCATTAAACTATTCCTGTTTCAGCTCTGACTGATGAAGTCATTACAGAATTTTTTTTAGTCGACTCACTATTCTTCTTGGGAGGGGAAGAGTTGATACTTGGCCAATGGTTCTCCTGAGTAATCAACTTTGGTGTTTTCTTTTCTTTTAATTTAAGTTTGTTGACATTTCCTAGTGAGATAGAATGTGTAGGTCAAGGAGACCATTTGAGATGTGAAAGGGAATTTTTTACTGGAATAAAGATCCCCTGGAAGTACTTAAGCAGGAAATAAAAGCCAGCCATGCTCCTCTGTTTAGAACAATGGTTCTTAGCCTGGTTCTTCATGAGAATCATCTGGGGAGCTTTTTTTTTTTTTTTTTTTTTAAATCCCCCAACCCAGAAGATTCTTATTTAAATAATTAGGGATGAATTTTATTTTTAAGCAGTGAATTCCAGACCAGCAGCATTGGTATCACCTGGAACTAGTTAGAAGTGCAAAATTTGGGGCCCCACCCAAGAACTACTGAATCAGAAACTTGATGGCCTAGAAACCTTTTCAGAAGATTTACCAAGTGAGTTGACTTACCCTAAACTTTAAGAACACAACCTTAAAATTACCCAGGTGATTCCAATTTCAAAAACACTGGCTTAGGAATAGCCTATGCATAAAATCATGGTCTTAATTCAACATATATTTATTAAACACCTACTATGTTTTGTAATTTCCTGTTGCCCAACAAAACAAAAACAAAAAAAACGAGATTACAATTACAGCTTGAAACTATGCAGAAATATGATGCATTAAAAGAAAAAGTTGTAGAAGCCTCAAAAGTTAAATCACACAGAAGACAAAGAAAAAATTAAGAAGGTATTGCTTTTGGGATTTAAAATAGATAACTAAATAGTAAATTTACTTAATAATAAGACTGAAATTCATTAAAGAACACATGTCCAATCATCTAACATACATATCCCCAATTTGTCTTCAATTCCAGTCTCTATTACTAGATTAATATCACAAAATATTTATTGTTATAGATAGACTTCTGTATCATATAACCCAGAATTTTACAACCAGTGATTCATAGGTCTTAGGGATGACAAAGGTTTTCTGGCAATGTAGCAGTTAGGATGGTTCCAGGTGCAAATAACAATAACCCAAACTTAACCTATCATGAGTAATTAAATACATTTTGGGCTCATCTGAGGGCCACAAGTAGTGATGGCTTTCAGGTGTAATTTGATCATGTACATACCCAATTTCATTTCTCTGCAATTCTCTTGAATTTACCCTCCTCCTTCTACCAACTTTGACTTCATACTTGCCATCTCTCATTTTAACAATATGGCTGCAGCAATATTAAGCCTCAGATCTATACCCTATACTATCCACAGAAAGAGAAAACATCTTTACAGATAAATTCTGAGGAAAAACAAGGATTCTTCTTTCCCAGAGTCCCCAGAAAATAGATCCTAGTTTGTTTGTTTATTTGTTTTTTTGTTTTGTCCCTTATTGTTCCTCAGGAACAATGATCAGGAGAATGAGTTTTGGACCATCAGGGTCTACTCCTGGAGCTAAAAGCTGTCTTCTTCTAGTCAGGCATCGTGGCACACACCTGTAATCCCAGTATTTGGGAGGCTGAGACAACAAGATTGCAGGCCTGAAGTCAGCCTCAGCAACTTAGTGAGTCTCTCGGCAACTTAGTAAGACCCTGTTTCCAAAATAGGGCTGGGTCTATAGCCGAGAGGTAAACAGCCCCTGGATTCCACCCCCAGTACCACACACACACACACACACACACACACACACACACAAGTTGTCTTCTCCTGAGACAAATGAAAAACTGGAACATGGAAGCCATGGGAAAGTGCCAAGAATATGAAAAAGCCAAGTATCTAGAAGGCAGAAGGCAAAGAAGTGCATGTTAAATTACAAGTAAAATAATTGCTTGGGTGCTGTTCTTTACATTAGAAGCATCTTAGAAACACCAAGAGTTTATCAAATAAACATTCATGGCAGCCAATGGTGATCAGATTTACATACCTCAAATTATTTAGTTGTGTATTACCCAGTTAAAACTACAAGTCAGCTGGGAATGGTGGTGCATATCTGGAATGTCAGTACTTGGGAGGCTGAGACAAGAGGATTGCAGGTTTCAGATGAGCCTCAGCAACTTAGTGAGGCCCTCTGCAACTTAGCAAGACCCTGTTTCAACATACAAATTTTAAAAAGGGCTGGTGGTATAACCCAGAGTTAGATCCCCTTGGCTTCATTCCCCAGTATCAAGAAAAAAATGCTAGTCAAATACTTTATTCTTCAGTTTGGGATAATTTTTATTCTTAGTCATATATTGTATAATTTAATACCTATAATGAACGACTCATTGGGAATAGAAAAAAATATACCTGTTAAGGCATGTTCCTCATGTTTATCCAGTACCTTGTAATGATAGATGATAGCATCATAATTTCTTTATGGGAAAGCACCAAGGCCTTTTCCCTAGTATGTACAACAATTTAAGTAACACCGTCTTGTAGAAAAAGTTTTTACCTGTGCTTATGTGTTGAAGTGTTGGACCTATTCCCTCTTCAAGTAGCTGCAAGGTCTCTGGTCTGAATTCCAGGTCTTTGATCCATTTTGAATTGACTCTTGTGCAATCCCAGTATTTGGGAGGTTGAGACAACAAGATTGCAGGCTTAAAGTCAGCCTCAGCAACTTAGTGAGTCTCTCGGCAACTTAGTAAGACCCTGTTTCCAAAATAGGGCTGGGAGTATAGCCCAGAGGTAAACAGCCCCTGGATTCCACCCCCAGTACCACATACACACACACACACACACACACACACACACACACACACACACACAGAAGTTGTCTTCTCCTGAGACAAATGAAAAACTGGAACATGGAAGCCATGGGAAAGTGCCATTTCCATTTTTTATTTCCACTTTTCTGCATATGGTTAACCAGTTTTGCCAACACCATTTGTTAAAGAGGCTTTTTTTTCCAGAGTATATTTTTGGCCCCTTTATCAAAAATAAATTGGTTGTAAGTGTGCAGATTTGTTTCTGAATCTTCTATTCTGCTCCATTGGTATAAGTGTCTGTTTTTATTACTGTGGCTTTGTAGTATAGTTTGAAGTCAGGTATTGTGATGCCTCCTGCGTGGTTCTTGTTGCTAAGAACTACTTTGCCTATTCTAGGCTTTTTGTTGTTTTTAATGAATTTAAGGACTGATTTTTCTATGTCTGTAAGTAACGACCTTGGTAATTTAATGGGTATTACATTGAATATGTAGACTACTTTTGAGAGAATGGCCATTTTGATGTTGTTTATTTTGCCTATCCAAGCATGGAAGATCTTTCATAATCTAAGGTCTTCTTCGATTTCTGCCAGTGTGCTCTCTCCCATAGCCAAGCAGTGAGCCTGTAACCAGCAATAGGCTAGTCCAATTCCCTTTCCTGGAACTTTGAATCTTGAATGGCCAAAGGTGGGAAACAGTGACAGTAGCTGATTCATCTCTGCAATGACACTTTGATGGAACTATTATTCCTATCCTTTTAGGAATAGATTAAAAAGCTTGCAAGATGCTAAAAGTTCCAGGGTCCTTATTTTCTCTCAAACCCAGTCCTTGAGCTACCTTTAATATTGTGAGTCACTCCATCGCCTTCTTGTCAATTCTCTTTTTACTCCAGTTTTCAAGAATAACTTTCAAATATTTCTAAGATACAATCTTGATAAGAAGCATAAAAATGATAATTCTAAGAATTTATTTAAGATGATCAACACTGATTTAATAAATTGCATGTATCTGGTCAAAAATTCTAGCCATCACATCAATGTACTTCTAGTGCTTTAAAAGCCATTGTTAAAAAAAAGAAACTATAATAATATTTTATCCAATTTGATTTATAATTTGTTAGGAATAAATACTTTCCAAACCCTCAATATGTTATTCGTGGACAAGTGCTTAGAAATAGCAGCTTGAAACCTTCTCTTTTACCTTACCATTTAGAAGCAAAAGACAACAATAAGTTAGTTATTCTTTAAGCAAAATGTAAGAATTCTAAGTATAGGGACAAAAGTAGTTTTTGTCAAGTTTGACACATAGTAGGTAGTTAAGTTTTAGCATATACTTTAATATCTATTTAGTCCCAATCGTGAATTGAACATGATATATTATTTTAATTGATTCTTCAACAAGTTGTGCTTTTTCTCATATAATAAAATTCTGAAAAATTAAACATTTTCTAAAGCCAAAAGTTATAAACATATGCTGGGCAATGCATAGAAAAACAGTATCAAGAAAATAAATAGAAATTTATATAGTAATCTTTAAAGATATATTGATTTGAAAATTTTACTTACCTTTAAAATCACTTTTTTATCATCTATCACATAAATAATACTTTTTTAAATTTCTGAGGGACTTTGATAGATCATATATTTCATTGAAAAGTGTCTGGGTCAAGAAAGAAAAAAAAAAAACAAGCTGAGAACATTGATCCACTTTCTTGCTTGACAGGAACCATAGAGGTCATGCAGTTAACCCTTTGAGGTGAAATTACAAAGAGAGGGCTTAGCCTCTCAGTATCCATCAGACATTCTTGCTTTCTGGTACCACAAATGTACTTTAGTCTACACCGTGTGAGTTAATATATTAACCCCAAAGCAAACATTTCTACATAATTCCATACTACCTGGCTTATTGTGCTTCCAGATGAGTGCAGCTTTGAATCCACATATTTTGAGGCTCTAATTTTGGACACTCCGTGTTGAATAATACTGTTAAAAATAAGGGTGCATAGATCTGAGGTTGAATTCTAATACTCAAAAGAAGTGGAGAACCAACTCCACTTTCTACTAGGAGTTTGCTGTCACACCAAGATAGAGAGCTAAGAATGGAGACATACTGACTTTCATTGTGTTCCTTTGGCTGTTTCTGTTGCCCTAACTAGGTACTTTCAAACATTTCCACTATCTCCCTCTGTCTCTAATGGAATTGATGTGTAAACTTCCAAGATTCCATGACATCAAAGTCTCTAAGTACCAGGGAAGAGTTCAAAGTCCCTGAACAGGATTGCTCTCTTTTTTTAAATGAGTTGCTTAATAACTAAGAGAACAATGGAATTAGAAGGCTGGAAATATTGGAATATTAGAGCTTAAAAATTCTTTGTAAAAATTTTATAGTAGTTGAACTAAGAAATTGTCTGAACTCCGTGATATGATGAAAGTTATGTGGTTGACAAAATCTCATTCTGCTCAGAGTTTCCATGTCCTTTTAAGTGATCTAAGAGCACTAAAATCTGTAGCAATAAAATTTATATATAAACAAATTCAGCAAACAAATGCAGATGAATTTTGTCACTATAATATTGCAATATGTTCCACTCAATTGATTAAAATTTCTGACATTTGCTATTCCTAAAATTTTGGCCCAAAGACACATATTTCTTGGACATGGGCCTAGGACACCAGTGTGTTTCCTCTGCCTATATCCTGCCATAAGATTTAGAATTTGAACCTAATGTGTATCTCTAGCTCCTCCTCTTCTGATCGATGCTGCCTGTATTTGAATTCCAGAACACTACTATAGTTTTTCACTTTTCAGTAGACAGTCCATGAGAAACTGCTAACATTGCCCTTTTCTGATCTATTAGCATTTTATCTGACAGTTAACTCCTCCAGGCATGCTACAAAAATCTACTTAACCGATAATATCCCAGAACAATGGTATTAATACCACCATGTCCCAACATGCAGAGTTTCTGCTAGAGGTGCCAATCATACATCTTTTGCTATAGTGGAAGCATAAATCCAGAATTTATATGAAAGAATTGCCTTAGAATCAGGCTTAATCTAGGTTAGTGTCTGACTTTATAGTATAATAAGCAACATGCAAAATGTAAACATTTCAAAGATTTTTCTTGCTAAATAGTTTGTGTGTTTCTTTGTTCCTTAAGAACCCCAAAGAACCATGACTATTAAAAAAAAAATAGCATGGATGGGTGTCAACCACCATAATAGTTGTCATCCTTCAGATATTTATTCTCTGGTATTCATATCTTGGTGAATTGGCAAGGAAGTATATGAATTGACCCACCTTAGTTAAGGGACACCTATGCTTATTTTCCCAACTCCCAAACTCAGCTCTCTGATTTTTGAAATTACGATTTTTGCCAGCGAAAGAAATAGGACAAATTTAAGACTGTTCATAAATATTGTGAAATGTCTAGCAGGCTGAAAAGAACAT
Source organism: Graphiurus murinus (assembly GCA_004027655.1). Lineage (NCBI taxonomy): Eukaryota > Metazoa > Chordata > Mammalia > Rodentia > Gliridae > Graphiurus > Graphiurus murinus. The sequence goes on along the minus strand of PVLC010002255.1, from coordinate 109,383 downwards.
AGGTGATACACATGCTACATCAGATATGAAAACACATAAAGGAAAGAGAGGAGAAAGATGTCAGATAGCAAAACTCACCAGAATGTAGGAAAACGGGGTTATTATATGTCTCAGATATCTATGAGAGCAAAGTTAATGTCTTTGTATCAACGGACTTGTAAAATTACAAAATACATATTTGATGCAACTCTTGATTTCAGACTTCTGTTTATTCAGCTTTCCTTTACTCCCTTTCTTCCTTCTTTCTTTCTTTCATTCTTTCTTTTAGTAATATTGGGCTAGTTAATACTTTGTTGACTTCCATCATTCTAGATCTGATCCTGTTTCCCTGACCTTAACTCTATGGATACCAAGTGCATTTCCTTTCTGATCACTAAATAGAATTTTTTAAAAATAAATGCAGAATACAGACCGTATGGCATTAAACTGTATGTATTTACTCACAGATTTTCACAACATCTAAAATAAATAAGTTGCGCCATTCACCTAAAAACAAAATAATAGTCCATTTAAAGTCTTAACAATAGCTGAGCATGGTGACACATACCTGTAATCTCAGTACATGGGAAGCTAAGACAGGAGGATCACAGGTTCAAGATCAGCCTCAGCAACTTAGGGATATTCTCAGCAACTTAGCAAGACACTGTTTCCAAATAAAATAGGGCTGGGGTATAGTTCAGAAGTAGAATGCCCCTGGGTTCAATCCCGAGCACCCCACACTAAAAAAAAAATTAGTTAAATCTTAACAAAGATACTTTAAAATTATAATAAATCTCTGCTCAGTATAAAATGTAATTTTATTCAAATTTTTCAAGATAATTAAATTATGAATTTCTTGTATTGAATACCCTTTAGTTGACATAATTACCAAATAAAATTACTTACCTAGTCAATTTAGATTTACAAAGAGAAAAACAATATATACATTGGATGCAATTTTCAGGACACTGCTCTGGATAGCCAATGTGTATATCCACTTAGCTAATAGGCCGGCTAGCTGACTGAAGAGCTATCACTCTCAGACAGCCAGAGTTGCATGGTGGAAGAGCCATTTGAATAGGAGCCAGAAGATCAGATATATCAGCTCTACAGTGTCCCTGGGAAAATCGCTCAGCCATTATAACTCTTCATTTTTTTCATCAGCAAAATAGGATAATAATATCTCTGGCCTGCCCTGTTGAATTATTAGTAGAATCAGAAGGGACAATGCATGTGAAATAATTTTGCAACTGCAAGGCATTCTAGTATAATGTTACTTAGAAAGTAATCGATAGCCTCCTACTTCAAAGCCACATTTTCAGAAAGTAAAGCAACTAGTTATGGCAGTTCACATATACCCTGAAGCTAAATTTGACATGAAAACATCAAGTTCAAAGGCCCAAACCATGTGCTCTGTCCTTAGGCCTGAAAGTCACTTCATGTTTTCTAGAGCTGAGGTCAATCAGTCGGTGCCCCAGGATGGGATCAGCAGCATGCTAATGATATTCAGCTTTAGTCCTGGACCAGTTTTCCTCTGACCTCGATATTACAGTGTTTCTACTGTCACATGTGAAAAGCCTGGGAGGCTACTTGATAAGAAAAACAAGGCAGGGTACAAACAGCTGGGGCTCAGCTACTTCAGTCAGGTTAAGTCCAATTTTTAGGAGTTGGGAAAGATTTTCAGCCACAGTTCTTGTGTGAGCCCTATTTTTCTTTTCTTCTTTATTTTGAAACAGGTTCTCACTAAGTTGTGGAGGGCCTCACTAAGTAGCTGAGGCTGGCCGCAAACCTGGAATCCTTCTGTCTCAGCCTCCCAAGTACTAGGATTAATGCATGCACCACCACGTCCAGCTCTTTGCTGTTTATTTAAGTTGACTTAAGCCTTCAAGTAAGCCGTAAACCTACTTTAGGGGCAACCAAGGTAGAGTAGTATGTAGTCTTTCAATTCTCTTATCAAAAGGGCCTACTATGTGCCTAGTCCATGAATGAATATATGCTTGATTTGTCACTGAGAAACCCATTCTAGACAGAAACTATTTTCCATGTGTTTTCTCATCTTTGGTGGACAAAAGGGTGCAGCTCCACTAGAACATGACTCATAGAAGGAACCTTGCAGAAGCGAATCTGCTTGAGAATGCACCGTAACAGTAATCTCATTGTCAGGAGCTAAAAGTCAGCTTTCAGTTTTCAGGTATCAAAGCAGCAAGACAGGTTTCTATAAATGACCTGATACTTTTCCCTGCCCCTGCCGCTTCACAGCCACATTATATCTGGAGGCTAAGATGTGGGCACAGAACTTTCGGTGTTTCCATTAACAGGTTGGTTTGCACCGCTAGATAAAGATGTCTGGGGGAGTCCAAATCTCCTTTGTACTTTTCCACTTGCCTTCTATATTGTATAACACAACAAAGTTAAATAGCATAGATTCCCAGGTCACGGGCTAGCAATAAATTAGACCAAGCTCACAAAGTACCAAATAGTGGAGAAGCAGAAATTTTAATAAAGCCCAGAGAGGAGGATTAGAAAATCCTATCATTTAATTCATTCTACCACTTTCAGGCTCCTAATGTTTTTATTTATCTTTTACTTTGCTATCATGAGTTTGGGCATGTAAAACTATGAATGAACTATTTGACTGCCCCTCCTAGCAATTTTTAAAATCCATAGCTGAAAGCAGAATTATTATATCATTTTGACACAGCCATCCTTCCAACAAACAGCATAACAGTAGTAGCAAATTGAAGCTTAGTGAAGCTGTGACTTGTTCAAGCACTTTCCGAATCAATAGGAAATTCAGAGTTGAAACAATCGATTTTATGGTTTCCCCAAGTACTAGTATTCTATGCTTTTATAGTTCCAATGGCAAAAGGATGCAGACAGCTCTTGAATTAACTGAGATAAAATTAACATGCATACTATCATGTAACTGATAATACTCAAGCTCAATTTTATCATTTTATTTCAGGTTCTTCATCTCCTAAATGTTTTTCTAATTCTTATTTATTCTTGGTAACTGTACAAAGAGCAAAGAAGGGTCAACTAGAAGGCATTGACAAAAAAAAAAAAAAAAAGCAAGATAGCCCCTAGCCCCTTAATACTGAAACAATGGTTATAACAGGAACTCATTGCATATGAAATACATCAAAAACTCTTCTAATATCTGTCTTTATTATAAATGGATTAGACCTTACAACATTCCAAGTGAGATCCTAGACATCAATTGTCTTCCAACAAATGAATGTATTAAAGATCTTCACTTAGATAGTTTTGATGTTCCTTCCAGTGCACAGAAGATGTGAAAGGCAGCCAGTGAGTTCTGTTCTAGTACATGGTGCTACTAGTTGGCCTCAATCCTGACCTAGAAGGAACATGTTCAAAGCTGAAAATTAATTTAGAGTCTATTCCAGGTCAGTTCTTGGCAACTTTGCTGAGAAGACCTATTAATGCCAACCTCAACAGAAATAAACACATGCTCATTAGGAATTAGACCAAGATCATCAGTCATTTAATATGAGACAAATAATAGGAAAGCCTGGCAAGTCACAGGCCTACCAACTGAAATCTGAGTACAAATGGCAATTCCAAAATATCAGAGCAAGTAATATCCCACCAAAAAGTATAGTGTTCAGACATTACCAACAAATAGAGTTAACATACTACTAAAATAACATGCAGTACTAGAAAACTCCAAATGTAAGGATCTCATAATGCAAGCTGAATCAAAAATGCTTCAAAGTAGTATGTTGCAGTTTAGGGCATTTCACTATAAATTATCCTTTGTACCTGGCACAATTTAAGATACAAGGTACATTTCTGAGTGATATGAAATTTTTATTTTCCTAAAAATAGTAAGTGAAAAATATTAAAACATGACTAGTTATCTACCAGCTCAATTTTTAAATATCATTTTCAAAATATCTCCACAGATGGAGAAATGTATGGGGTTATCAGGTCGGCACAGGGTGTTCCTGACAGCAGATCTTGTCAAAATGAAAGTCATTTATACTCATTTTTCAATATCAAATATAATGGCAACTTTAGATTAGCAAACTGGCTGACGATCATGGAAAATGATGTCCTTGTTGGTATATGTATGAATATTTTAGACATGCTTTTGCATCCATAGTAGAACTGCACTAAAAGACTTCTCTGTGGTCTGTCCTAACACCATAAGTAACAGTCTAGCTCGTGTGGCTTACAGATAGGGAGACTCATGTTTTCGCTTGGGCAAGTGTTGCTTCTTCTGCAAGGCATGCTGATACTTTAACAGTGAAAGTAAGTGATGAGGGGAATGAGGCCAGGCCTGGGCAGGAACAAAGCTGGGAGAAAATGACCCAACGGTAGGACTGGTGCCCAGGGAGGTACCCTACATCATATGAGCAGTCCAAAAGAGTACAGTGACTACAACAGTCCTCAGCATCTGAGATCCAGTGTGTCTGGCAAAATGAGGTCCAGCCATGAGATGATCCACTAAGACAGACAAGGTCACCCAGAGAACCTGTGTCCGTCAGGGTCCCACAGCTGAGCATCGATCATGCTCAGGTTCAGCTAATTCAAGGATGTTTGATAAAGGGATACAGTATTTCTAAAAGTGTAGGATTATACCACAAAGGAGAATGTAATACTCTGATACCTAGCTAGGCTGTATTTATTCCCCGTAAAATCGATGGAAAACCTAACTACACCTTCCAGCACCACTTGCTTTATTAATTACTTACTTCAATTACCAATTTTAGAAGTCATGTCACTAAGTGATATACTCCCATTAGCTCTGCTATAGGTAATGCTTCTGACATGTGGGTCACAATGGTAATGGGTGCCTAGATTGTTTTTCAGGATCTTGGAAGTAGCTCAAAACAGATGAAACCACCACCCTTCACTTGGGCCATCCTGCTTCTTAATCCCACAAATACCCCTAAACTCTATTCTCAAGGAGGCAGACTTGAGACTTGTTCTCTTATCTCCACACGTGACTACTTCATGAAGAAATGTTTTCTCTTGTGCAAAATATTTCCTTTCGGTGGCTAGTACACTGCACAATGAGCAAAAAGAGCCTGGCTCAGTAACTCCTAGACTAGAAGGGGTGAGGAATGGGAACAATCCTTGGAATCTGGAAGCAGAGGATCACCTGGGGGAAGAGCTCTCTTTCAGTGAGAGAAAGTGTGCAGGTCAAGGTAGCCCCAAAGAGGAAAAGCCAATGGTGTAAAGACCCCTGTCTCACTCAGTCACTCTGTAGAATTTTCTGCTACGGTTTCCCAGTGGCTAAACCATCTGGAAGCCAGAAGGCATGGATTGGTAAATCCACATAGTTCCAAATGAAAGAGGAGAGGGAAACAGAATGGAGCAGGGTGATTAGGGGTATGGAAGAGCAAACAGAAGAAAGATGGCACACATGGAAGAGCAGAAGAAAGTGAAAATCTGGGTAGGAAAGACCCACATTCTGGAGAAGGGAACAGTAGAGTAAAGAACAATACTAGAGCCCTTATCAGGAAAAAACAATACTGGGCCAGAGGAGGACTTCACCCCCATTGGAAGACAGAAAGCCCATGCAGAAGTCTGCTGGCACAAGTTATGCCAGGAATGTGGGAGTAAGGAAAGGGAAGGCCTCAGGCATGCTGGAGGACAGGCAACAGAGCACAACAGCTCATCCAAGATCAAATTCCCTGAGGCCTTTGGCATAGGATGTTCTTTCCGTCTAGATAGGACGAGCTGGTCTGATCAGGGTTGAGATCATGTTGAAGACCAGAAAGCAGTATCTGCAACTAGGAAGTGGGAAAGAAAGCAGCAGCAATACAAGAAAGTGTATTGTAAAGGCCTGGGCAGGAAAAGAATGGCACATTCAAACTGAGAAGCCAGAGGAGACTTTGCAAAGACAAGAATATAGGGACTGTAAGGAAACTGCAAAGGATTTGTGCTCCTTCCTTAGGCTTGAGGAAACAAGGGGAGGGGCAGTTACAAAACCCAGAGTTTCAGCCTGAAACTTTCTTTGAGGAACCAGACATGTCATAGAGGAACAACCTACAGGGAAGAAACTTAAAGGAATATATTCCTAGACCTCACTCTCCATCATTTTCAGGTTTTGTGCAGTTCTCCCTACTGACTAACCCAACTAGAATCATAATACCAGATTAATGTGATCCATACAAGGTTGACCTTGCCTTTCCAAAGCAGAATGGAAATGGGTGGGAAGGGGATGCGGTGAGGCCTTTGGTAGGTAATCAGCAGAAAGGCCATCATGCCATACTAATACTTATATTAGTAAATACTGACATATTTACTAATTAGGAAGGAGAAATGGTAATTCAACAGTACAGAAACTAGCAGACATGACCTTGACTAAATGATCTATGTTGATCTCCCCAGTAACAACCTGAAATGCAGGAAGCTGAGCCTAATCAAGGAGAATCATCAAATAAACCCAAACTGAGGGACATTCTGCAAAATAATTGGCCTGTTCACTTCAAAAATATCAACATCAACTGGGCATGGTAGTGCATGCCTATAATGTCAATACTTTAGAGACTGAGACAGGAGGCTCACAAGTTTGAGACCAGCCTCAGCAACTTAGCAAGATTCTAAGCAACCTAGCCAGACCCTATTTCAAAACAAAACATAAAAAAGAGCTGGGGTGTAGCTCAGAGGTAGCTACACCTGGGTTCAATCCCCAGTATAAGAAAAAAAGAAATGACAAAAATATCTATGACATGAAAGAAAAATAGATAAAAGAAGGCTAACGAGGCATAAACAACTCAATGTAGAACATAACATTTTCTTCTGCTTCAAGGACACACTGGTGACATCTCAATAAAGTCTATAAATAAATAATAGTATTATGCCCATGTTTTACTATTGGACTATAAAGCCCTTATTTAAAAAAAAAACACACAAAGGGATACACAGTGAGGTATTTGGAGGCAAAGGGACAACATGACTGCTCTCAAATATTTCAGAAAAAAATACAGATAGAGCAAGAAAAAGGAAAACTAATATACAATGTTAATATTTGGGAAACTGGGGGCAAAGATCATATAGGAGTTATTTTACTATTTTTGCAACTTTTCTTTACATCTGCAATTATGCCAAAATAAAAGTAAAATGAAAGTTTGAACTGAGCAATGGCAGTGGAGCTAGAGAGAAAGGAGTATGTATTTAAAATATGTGAGAGGTAAAATGGATAAGATTTAAGTGATAAATTACCACAATGATCCTCAGACTTATGGCTTGGGCCACCACCTAGTACAAAAGACATCATTTTGGCCACACTTAGCATAAATTGCTAAGTTGACAGAGTAATATTTTAAATGTACCCTGGTTAAAGAATCTACATACCTATAAGGCTTTCTCTAACTTATTTATTATATTTCTTGTGCATTGATGTAAGAGTGCACAATCAAATATCAATAGGTCCAAAACAGTATGCTTAAGTTCTACTTCAGCAGTTGTAATGAAAATATAATTCTTTTCTCTCAAGAAAAGAAGGCAATTTCTTCTAGCAGGTGAGGAAGGCCTCTAGCAAACCAATTCCTCTTCTTCAGTCTTCCCTAAGGTGTAGAGATCTTTCAAAGCAGCATAAGAACATTTAGAATACAAAAGTAACTTACACCTATGAGGTGGTGATTATCAGAAACTGATCAGGGTAGAAAAAAAACATTCCAAATTCTTCTATCCTTGTGAAAAACATTCTTTTCTTCCAGCACAAAGCTGAAAAATAAAAGCATATGTCTCAAAGGCCTCTATCAATCACTAATAGTTCTTGATATATGAAATTAACAGTTTCCCTGAACCCCCCATGTACCTTATTCTAGGGTACAGAGCCAAGCTATTTAATGGTCTACTCCATGAACATGTACTGAACGCTAACCATTAACATCAGCCTCATAATCAGTGTCAGACTGAAGAGTAGGTATAATCCATACTTTACAGGAAATTATAGTTTAAGGGCCCAAGTTAGTATTTCTGCCCTATTTCTTATAATTAGTATAAGTTTTATGGTAAAGTGAATGTGAATTTAAATGCTTAATGAATATGAGTGATATATCTGTTCTCATCCCTCACAGCACTGGTGAGGTGATGGTTATAACTAGGATCCTTATATATTGGCATATCTTATGGAAAAACTATCAACTAGCGTCTGGGGAACTTAGCTCCTGGACTGAGGAGGAAAGGATATTGAGGTGAAACAGAAAGCTAGTTACTAATTAATTGATGTCTTTTTTGAGGCTCTGAGAAGACATCTTCACTCATAAATTCTGAGTGTTACCATTTGAAATTTCTCCACTTGAAATAACCATGTTTACCAAGTTTTCCATTAAAATGCAATCACCCACCCCCCACTATGTCAATAATGCAGAAGAGCAAATTAGCTTATCAAATACTGGGAAGGATGAGATCATTTGAGGTGTCTGGAAATTGAAGATTTTGAAATAGAGGAAAGGGCAGAGAATAGGTAGGTATAAAATTTCTAGGGAAAAAAAAAAAAGAAAATCTGCCTACTTCAATGCTTTGGCTAGAAAACGAGCCTTAGAGCTAAGGTCATAAAGGTATGACTGTATTTTCTTTACTGTTGTACAGTCAAGAAATTTTCTTCCAAAGCCACAACCTACATCCCCAAACTCAGGCAAATACATTGTATTGGTCAAATTTTCACTGCTGGATCAAAATACCTGAGGTGAATAAATTTAAAGGAAGAAAGGTTTATTTTGGCTCATGGTTTTAGTCCATAGTCATCTGGCCCTATTGCTTTGGACCCACAGTGAATCCAAACATCTGGCAAAGCACCTGGCAGAGGAAACCTGTTCACCTCAGAGAGACAGATAGACAGACAGACAGACCTGGGTCCCAGTATCCCCTTCAAGGACATGCTCCAATGACCTAACTTCATCCCACTAGGCCCCACCTCCGAAAGGTTCTACCACTTCCCCATAATACTGACTGTCAACCAAGCCTTTAATACATAGCATAGGCCCTTAGGAACACTTAATTTCCAAAGCATTCTATGCATTGTTTCAGAAAGAAAGTTGAGGAACATGGGTGTGAATACTCAAAATAACTTTCAGAAGATGTGTCCCACTGACACCATCCTTTAAATACAGGGAATCATATCAAAATCATCCCATAATATATTTGCCTACCTCCCCTATCTGCTTACTTTCCTCTTACTTGCCATGTCTCGCATTCTCTCCACCAAAAGCAAGGTTCATTCTGACCATATAAAAGATTATGACCAAATCCTGCAGTTGTATGAAGCAGCATCTCCAAGCAGGAGGCTGAGCCTCTTCAGTTAGTGTTCAAATACATTTTCACTCAAGGAGACATGTTTGAGATTTCAAAACCCAAACCACTGTGCCTTAAGCCTCCTTTTCAAACTGAATTCTTCTTTGATTTTTTTCATCACACAAAATGCACACACAGTTGACAGCTCACTGATGTCTGATCACAGCTCACAGTACTGCAGAAGGGATCTTCCAAGCCAAGATCATAAGGAAAATTGTGCATATTTTCTTAAATATCACTTTGGATAATAGACTATAGTTAATCAGTCATTTCCTGTGCTGGATCTCTTTCTCTGATAACATGAAATTTTTAATTTTCTTTTGTAGTGATCAAAACAGCAAAAAAATTATAATAACTTCCAGTACTTTGTTACTGGAACTATATTTCTAAACATTCCTGCCCTTACTTAATGTTTCTGAAGACAGATCAACTCAAAAATGTAAATATTATAAAAATCTAATAAGGTCAGATTTTATGACAGTTTCCACGTATGTAAAATGGCATAATAACGTTTTCTACTCCATCTCGTTTCAATTTCAGATGCAGTTACATAGCACATGTTTAAATACTTTGCACATAGTAGATGCTCAGTAACAGTAGCTATTCTTTTCTAAGACTAACATTTTCCAACTTGGCAGTTCAAAAGCAGAACAGAGCCTGGCAACACTGAGAATATCAGTGGCAGCAATTGGCCTGTGTATGTTTTACAATTTATGCTGTGTTTGTATACACATTTTCACACAACTCCATGAAGTAGGTGGAATTGTACTATTGCATTTGTTTTCTGTGGCTGCTGTAATAAATTACCACAAATCTAGAGGATTGGACAACAAAAGGTTACTATTTGACAGTTCTGAAGGTCAGACATCCAACAAGGGTCTCACCAGACTACAGTCAAGGTATTAGCAGGACTGAAGCTTGCTGGAGCTGTAGGGGAGGATGTTCCCTTGCTTTTTGAAGTTACTGGAGGAATTTCATTTCTTGCAGTTGTAGGAGCAAGGTCTTCATTTCCTTGCTGGATGCTAACTGAGTCATTCCAGCTTCCAAGGCCTGTTGAATTCTTCGATTTGTGGTCTCTCCCTCCATGAAAGTTAGCAACATTAGGATTAGTCCTTCTCATGCTTCAAATCTTTACTTTCTCTAGCCACAGCATCTTCCTGATTCCAGCCAAAACTAGTTCCCCATTTTTGAGGGGTTTTGCAATTAGATTAGGCCCAGTTGAATAATCCAGAATAATAACTCCATCTCAATTTGTAAATCTCTAATTATATCTGCAAGTTCCTTTTATCATGTAATATAATGCATTCACAGAAACTGATGTTTAGTTGCATTTCTACTGATTTTGTTGTGCTTTCTTCCAAGGCCCACGATGTTGACAGTATTGTTTTTTTCAGCAATTAACATTTTCGGCTACACTTGTAATACAAATCTATTTTCTGACAAACTGAGGGCTAACAGAAATTTACATTATGGTACACATAAGTTATCTCACTAAGTAATTTTTCTCTAAAGATGTATTTAGCAATTTGATATGGATATGTTTAGTATTTGGTTAAGACTAGACTGATAACTTGGTATGTATTTCCTAAAAAATATATTATTTCTAGCTTTCTTTCTTGCCAGTGGAATTTAGAAGCAAAATTTAAATTAAGTTTAGGGTTATTTTAGACAACTAGTAAGTGTTTAAACCCATTAATAAATGGGAAACATCACCTGGTAATTCAAGAAAATATGTAAAGTGGCAAATTGTGAAGCTCAGACAATACTCTGAAAATTGTCATGCTCCTAAAATATAAGAGGAGAACTCTGATTAGAAGCAGAAAATGTCTATTAAAGAAAAGTGGATAATAAGAGCTAAGAGCCAGGTATGATGGCATAAGCCTGTAATCCCAGTACCTGGGAAGCTGAGACAGGAGGATCACAGGTTCAAGTTCCACCTCAGCAACTTAGCAAGACCCTGTCTCAAAATTTAAAAAAATATATATTTAAAAAGGGGCTGGAGGGTGTAGCTCAGAGGTAGAGCATCCCTGGGTTCAATCCCCAGTACTGAAAAGCATGCATAGACACTTCACAAAAGAAGAAATACAAATGGCTAATAAATGTATGAGGAAATGTTCCACATCATTGGCAATCAGAGAGATGCAAATCAAAACTACCCTGAGATTTCACCTAACTCCAGTCAGAATGGCAATCATTAAAAACACGAACAACACCTGCTGGCGAGGGTGTGGAGAAGTGGGAACCCTAATACATTGTTGGTGGGATTGCAAACTTGTGCAACCACTGTGAAAAACAGTATGGAAGATCCTCAGACAAATAGGAGTGAACCTACCATATGACCCAGCAATACCACTACTGGGTATATACCCAAAAGAATGGAAACCAAACTATCAGACCGATACATGTGTATCTATGTTTATAGCAGCTCAATTCACAATAGCCAAACTATGGAAGCAGCCAAGATGTCCATCCACAGATGAATGGATTACAAAACTATGGGATATGTAGTTGGAATTTTACTCAGCCATAAAGAAGAACAAAATCATGTTCTTTGCAGGGAAATGGATGCAACTGGAAAACATTATGTTAAGTGAGATTAGTCAGTCACAAAGAATAAAGAAGTATATGTTCTCCCTAATATGCGGATGCTAGGGAGAAGATGGGACATAGGAGGGTCTCCAGATGAAAAGGAGAGACCCTTGATAAGCAAAGAAGTTGATTTAATTGTAGTGGATGTATGGGGCAGAGGGACACCCTAAGGCACATGATGTACTTACACAATCATATCAAGACCACTCACTGAACTGAACCTGAGGGGGAGGGAGGGGGAAGGAATGGGGTGGGAATTGGGGAAGAGGTCAAATGAGAATTGTGTGCAAATATGTTGTTAACAACTTGTACTTAACAAAGATGTATGCTATATTGCACGAATTACTACAATAAAAAAAAATTTAAAAAAAAAAAAGAAAGGTCCATAAATAGTTCAAGTTGATCACGTGCAGAGATCATAGAGAATGCTAAAAGCCTAGTCATGGTCAGTCACATCCAAGAATAATAATAAAATGAATGGTTTTATTTCTTTAAAAAGTCCAAGTAAGTCTTAGTCCATTTTTTATTGCTATAGCAGAATACCGCAGACTGAGTACAAAGAAAAGAGACTTATTTCTTACAGTTCTGGAGGCTGTGAAGCCAGCTATCAAGGTGACAATAACTGGCAAGGGCCTTCTTGCTGTGTCATTCCATGGTATAAGGGGCAAGGATAAAGAGAGCCAGAGAGCCAGAGGAGGCCAACCTCGCTTTCATAACAACTCACTCTGCCAATAACTAACCCACTCCCATCACAGCAACACTAACCCATGCATGAGGTAGAGCCTAGTGCCTAATCACCTCTGATTAGGCCCCATCTCCCAACACCATTGCATGGAGGACTAAGTTTCCAACACATGAACTTTGGAGGAAACAAGTGAACCACAGCAATGCATTTTGAAACAAATTACACAGTTTGAATTACCAAAAGAATCAACACAATTCAGTTTCAAAAGTCAAGTCATGGCATTTTGAGTAGATACAGAACAAAATATTGATACTAAGATTTTTAAGAGGAAAATAAAAATTAAGGGAAATTAGTTAAACAACGGTAACCAGTCTGAACTCTAAGTAGAACAAAATAAGGACAAGCAACCAAAAGTTTTCCAACCATCTAGGTTTATAATGATGAAAAAAGTTCAATCTAACTGTTGGTTGGCTCTGCGGTCAGGCAAATATTGGCTTAGATACTGGCTCCACCACTTATCAGCTGTTTGCTTTGGGCAAATCACTTGACCAAGCCTCAATTTCCTCACTCATAAAATGAGAATGATAACATTATCTACTTCATGGAGTTGTTGTGAGAATTAAATAAGGCGATGTATAAAAAGCACATAGAATCTGACACATAGGTAACACTCAACTTTCTAACCTCATTGTTATCATGATTATTAAGCATGGTGATAATGAAAATGGAAAAGTAAAGAACAAAGGCAATTTTGAAGAAAAATTGACTAGGACATTGTAAATGACCCCAGATTCTCCAACTGATCATTGAAGCTAAATTGTTTAAGAAGTAGATGGAGCCTAAAATCTGACTTGATCTAAACCTTTATTATAAGAGTATTACCCAAAGTTCCCATAGGGCAAAATAGTCAGGGCCCTGCTCAGAAAACTTCAGATTTAATACTTTTGTCCAATAAAACTTTCTATAGTGGAGGAAGTGTTCTTTATCTGAATTGTCCAGTATGGTAGATGTTATCCACATGTGACTGCTGAGCCTGTGATATGTGACTAGTACAACCAAGGAACTGATTTTTAAAAATATGTTTAAATAATTTTAGTTTAGTTTATTTTGTTAATTAATTTTAATTGTCATGAAATTTAAATGGTTACATGTGGCCAGTGGCTAATACCCTGAGTCACTCAGCAGCTGTTATATCCAAGACAGTCAACATTCAGGATGTAAAGGCACCCAGAAATGTAGCTGCACCTGGTAATGTCAGAAACTGTGAATAAAGAGGACATATTCTTAGGAATGTTCCAAAAGTAGGAGTACATGAGAATAAAAGCTGAAGTCATGGTCATCTTACAACTAGAAAAGACCAACTCAACTTTACACTTCAAAGCAAACTATAGAGCAGCCTCATAATGTCCAATAGTTTACATATATTTGAAGGCTGAGTAAAGGAAATAGGTTAGGCAGTAAGAAAATATGGGAGATGCTGAAGATAATACCATCTTCCATTCAGGGAAGAGTTTGGGTTCATCTGCTCTTCTCAGTCTCTGTGTACAACTGGAGTTTAAGATGAAGCAAAGAGGACATAGTTTGAGTTCACTTCCTCTTTTTGCTTTCTCCATCTATTCTGCTATCTCACAATTTTAAACCTTTGACCAACTGTATCCCTCCACTATCTAATTTCACAGTACTGACAACAAAGACATATGAGCATTCTGGAAACCTATGTTTCTGTTTTATAATCTGGCCTGGGCTATATTCTAGTCTTATTTCTGACCAGATTTCTAAACCTCCCTAAACTCTAATCATACCAAACACACTGACAGTTCCCACAAGAATTCACATTTCTTAATATGTTGTTGTTACTGGGAGTGATTATATATAAAATCACTGGAAATGATATATATGTATATCCTTTTCTGTCTATATATTGTTAAAACCAAAATGTTAAATCATTTCTGGAATTCTCTTTACACAAAATAATTAGTATGCAGCTCTTTATAAAATAGAGGGTATATATTGTTCATAAAATTAATTATTTTAGTTACTAAACAATAAAATAAAATAAAAATTAAAGTGATCATTTAATGCTTTGTGGCATGCAAAAAATACAATTCTCTAAAGCCAAGAGATAATTTGCTGATCAGAAAATAAAATTACATATAATTTTGTAAGTAGGGAGAAAGTTTCAGAAAGTATTTATCCCAGTTACTTTTTTTTTTTTTTTTACAAACAAGGAAAATGAAGCACAAAAAAATAAAGTTGCCTACTCAGGGTCATATAAGAAGTCTGTGACAGTTTCCGTCCAATGCCATTTTTACTGTACCACATTTCCTTCTTTCCCAAATGAATCATAGTACTCTAGCGTAGCGATTACTTCAGCAATGCCTCCCATATCAGGAAGCTGCTCCCACACAAATCAGGACAGTATTTTCAGGGTAGGTGGCATCCAAACATTTCTGTGCTAAGATCTTTCTCTTAGAGTCAAGATGGGGAAGGACTTGACAACAATTCCATCTCTCAATATAAAAGTACCTAATAATGTTGGTTGTTAATTCACCTATATTATTTGCTATTGACAAAATAAACAAAGAAAATGTCTAATTTGTGTTTATAGGTTATATCCTACAAAGCCTTTGAATGAGGTTGACTGCCATGATGACCAATAATACTATAAAGTATTTTGTATCCTCAGAGAGAAGCAATATGAAAATAAGACTGGAATCACGTTTTCTGGATTTGGGGTGGTTTGTTATTGTTTTATTTTGAGAGTTTTTTACAGGGCTGAAAATAAAATGGCAGTACTAGTACTTTTACTAATCTATTAGTAACTATGGTTATACTTTTTAGAAATTAAGTAATTCAGCCACACATATAGACTATCTGATATGTACATATTTGATATGTTACTATTTATGTAGCTTAATGTGCTAGAATTAAGCTCATGACTGAAGGTTAGTTGATTTGGGTTCTGTCTTAAGCTGGGTTCCCTAGGGAAGAGACACTGAAGTGAATATTTGCATGTAAGAAAAATGCCAGGGAGTGAGGCTTTTCTTGATCATGGTTACACTTGAAACAATACCTGTGAAGGAAATGGGGAAGCCAAAGAAAATTTTTTGTTTGTTTGTTTCTCTCCTTTTAGTCAAAGAGGGAAGGAGAATTGGCCATTCAGAGTTATCTTCAGCTAAAACAAAGGGGAAGGGCCTTTTTATACCTATTATCAACCAGCCATGGTCTGTGGGCTACACCGAGGGAAGAAGTCTAATTTAGATGAAGCAGATCCCTTTGGTCAAGGGAAATTGCCATATAGGAATTCTCAGCAGCCAGTATTCACAACAGCGAGGAGAAAGAGTGCCTGGGTTTTGGAGGAGGGATCTGGGAAGACTGCCAAGCATTGGTTCTGCTGTTCAGACCTATTACTTTGTGTAATGAGTTCACCCTGCCACAGAACAGTCCATCCAGGTTCTGGATGATCACTTCCTTGGAAAACTTTTAAGAGAAGCTTAAATTAGAGAGCCTTCTTCTCCCCTGTGCCAAGCCTTGAGGCCATGAATGCTATTCACTGTCTCCCTCTTCTACCCATTTTAGATTTCTGTCATTAACAGCTAGTACTTCAGTTGGTCTAAACAACTTGGTTGTTGAGATGGCCCACACCCTAGTCTCTGGGGGACCTAAGGCCCTGGAATAAAGTTCTTCTCAGGTATTGCTGCATGTATGAATCTGCCATTGGGCATGAAGCAGTTATTCTCTAATATGAAATAAGCTTCTCAAATTCAAAGAAGTCTACCAAGGAGTATATTCCTCTTAGTCTTGATGGCATGTGATGCAAGATGCTATTATTTTCTTTTACTTTGGAGAGGATATCCCTGTGTTCCCCCAGATTACTGGATTGCTAAAAAAAAAAAAAAAAAAATCACTGATATAGAAGGCCTCTAAATTTTCATGGGGCCTTCTTACATTCCAAAGCAGTACTATCCAAGAACTTCCTCTGTTGATAGAAATCTTCTGTATCTGCTCTTTCCAATATGATAACTACTAGCCATATGCAACTATTATGTAATTGAAATGTGACTAGTGTGACTGAGTAACAACTTAAAATTTTTATTTTTTTAATTAATTTAAATTTAAATAGTCATATTTGGCTAGAGGTTACCAGGTTGGGTAGCCTAATTCCAAAGTTAATCTATCTCATAAAGATATCTAATGTACTATCTCCTTTTTTATCATGAGTCTGATTAATATAATATCATCCATATATTGGACTTCTGTGATATTCAGCAGAGTATCCATATAATTATTAAAAAAATTAACTTAGCACTTGTGTAAACCCTAAAAGTAGGTTGAATACCACTTGTGTGAAGAAAAACAGTTTTTGATCCTCCTCTTTGATAGGGATGAAAGAGAAAGTACCCACCAAATCAATATCCACACACCACATACCTGAGGTCATGGTAATGTGCTCTAGCAAAGATATCACATTGATATAGCAGTATGGCTGAGGCTTCTGTGAAGTCACGTTTGTCATGTTGTACCCAGTGTGTGTGTATTAGTGTGTGCGTGTGCATGTTCGTGTGTGTGTGTGTGTGTGTGTGTGTGTGTGTGTTGTTTTGTTTTGGGGAACAAGACTAAAAAAGTAGATGGAACTATGATAAGGAACACCACTTCTTATTTTCTAGACCTCTGAGGGTATTAGACATACCCTCTCTCATTCCTCCCAGGATGTAATATTGTTTTTGATTTCCTGCTTTGTCTAGGGACACGTCTCAGAGTCATCCAGTTGGCCTTCCTCTCTGAAATAGTTCTTATGCTTCAAAAAGCCAAAGAAACAACATTGGAATTCACCACCTAACCAAGCACATCCATCCTAATGCTATATTCAGGGATAGCTAGATGACCATCAAATATGTCTAGACTCAGTAAACTCAGATTGAACCAGGACTGGACCAGGTCTCTATTTTTTTTTTTTTTTAATCTGACTCCTATCACAACGGGAACCACAGTGCAATTTATTCACCTGAATGTCACCTGAGATCCTATGTTCAACAATCATTGAAATGTCCAGATGTCTCCCTTTCCCTAGTATGTGATTACTCAAGAAAATAACCATGGGTTCCTTTGGGGAAGAAGCACTTGCCATGGCTTTATAGGTTTCTTCCTCATGGGGACACAGACGCTGCTGAGCTAACAGGTTCTGATTCTGGCTGAGATCCTGAATCAGGACATGAGTCGTTGCTTTCTTCAGCCTCTTCATCATCTATCTTTAGAAGTGAGGTGGGAGTAGACCTTGAGAAGAGTATTTTCTTACAAGGAAAAATGCCTGTGCATCATTTTCAAGTAGAGAGGGGACATTCTATCCAGGCTTTAATAAGGAGGAGTGGCCCATATCGGCAGGCCCACTGGATCCAGGGTGATCTAGGGTTTTAAGGGATATCAATCCAGATGGCTACCTCTAATCTCAAGGTTTTACTCCTTCCCAATCAGTACCCTGACCTTGGTGGAGCAGACTTGCCAGAGTTGAGAATTCAACTTTTTCTGAAATTTCACTAGCCAGCCGGGCGTGGTGGCGCACGCTTGTAATCCCAGCATTCAGGAGGCTGAGACCGGAGGATTCGGGTTCGCGGCCAGCCTCAGCTACTTAGTGAGGTCCTCCACAACTTAGTGAGACTCGGTTTCAAAATAAAGAATAAAAAATAGGGCTGGGGGTATAGCTCGGAGGTAGAACGCCCCTAAGTTCAATCCCCAGTACCGCAAAAAAAAAAAAAAAAGAAATTTCACTAGCCTTATCATTAGACTCTGGATTTAATCCTCAACATTTTCTCTCCTCTGGCCATGAGAGAGGAGACACTCCTTAACTACTGCCCAAAGAGACACTGACTTCAACAGTTGACTTTAAGTTGGTAATTCAACAATCCTCAATCTGTCTTTGTTGTTCTTCAATACACTGATAATATTAAATAAGAACATCTGATTGCATTGACCTCAGGATGACTGCTACTCTCCAACCCTCAATGATGTGTAACCTTTCAACAGGATCCCTTCCGAGTTCCCAATAGTGAAGATTCAGACTATCTCTGACTTAAGATGGTTCAATTTGATTTTTTTTAACTTTACCATGGTGCAAAAGTGATATACGTCCAGTAGAAACTATACTCTAGGTTGCTTTTTTGTGTTTGTTTGTTTGTTTGTTTGTTGTTTTTTGTTTTTGTTTTTTGGTACTGGGGATTGAACCCAGAGGTATTCTACCCCCAAGCTACACTCCCAGTCCAATCTTTTAGTTCTTATTTCGAAACAGGGTCTCACTAGCTTGCTGAGAGCCTTGCTAAATTGCCGAGGCTGGCTTTCAACCTGTGATCCTCCCGTCTCAGCCTCCCAAGTACTAGGATTACAAGCATCATGCACCACCATGCCTGCCCAATTTTTTTTTTTTTTTTTTTTTTTTTTTTTTTTTTTTTTTTTTTTTTTTTTTTTTTTTTTTTTTTTTTTTGCTGTTTCCCCAGGGTAGTGATATGTGGTATAATACTCTCTTGTTATGCTAGGCAACAACAGCAAGCCACAGCTCCTGGTCAGCAATACAAACACAAGGGGAACAACCAATACTCCATGGTGTACTGTGTTGCTAAGTTATGATATTCAGTAGATTAGTTAAACTACATGCAATTTTTTAACCTATAATATTTTCAATTTATAATAGACTTATAAGTATGAAAGCCAACTGTAAGTCAAAGAGCATCTGTTCAATGATTAGACCATTAAAGCATTGCTAGAGGTGTTCAGAACTTTACTCTCTACCAGGGATGAGGGTCTCATTACCAACTGATCAACGGATGATCAAGTTCCAAAATCCCAGAAGAATCTTCTTCCTCAAGGCTTCTGCTCGACCTTAGGTCCAGGTCTCTGGGAAATTGATTCAGATGCAGATTGCCTGCAGGAAGATTTTATGGGAAGTGCTCGCTCACAGAACAAATACCTACCTGTAGAGGAGTAAGGAAAACCAGAGCTGGACCATTGGAGAGATTGAACTGTGATGAGATTGTAACCAAGCTAATTCCTGGGCGGCTGGTTGGGGTAGGGATGGAGGGGTATCTGGAGCCGGAATAGCCCATCAGAGTTGTCCTGAATTGAGGCAAGGAGTTGGTCCTTGGGATTCTCCCCAGCTCTGACATCCATCTGTCATCGAGTGCAGGCTGTCCCTAGGCAGGGGGCACAGTCATGAGTGAGGCGTCTCTCTTTGGCAGAGGACAATGCCCAGAGAAAGAGGGTAATTCCTGGAGAGGAAATTGGCTGTTTGTCTCAGTAACCAACACTCCCAGCTGTCGACAGATGGAATGAGTGCCTCAGACATAGAAGTTGGCAGAGAAGTGTGGAGGAGGCATCCGTGCAGGGAACCACAGCAGCCACTAAAGGCTCCACCCTGGTTCTGCCTGAGCAGTCTATTCGGCCTTCCTAGGCTTTTGTCTTCCTGTCTGGGAGCAAGGGCAGAGAAAAAGCTCAAGTGTTACTGGTATGCTTTTATTTTAGGAATTACTCTAATTTCCTGTTTCACTGGTAAATGTACAGTTTTTGAAATGATGTTTTCAAGGTAGGGCAAAAGGGAAGGGATTCCTATGAAATTTATTTTTTTTTTCTGATTTTCATAAAAACAGATGATTCTACCGATGTCCTGCTTCACTTTAAATAGCTTCAGAGTCAGTATTTAGTTTTCGTAAACTGATAATTTCTAAGTTTCTTTTATCATTCTGCACCTTCACAAGATTTCTGAGTTTTACTACGCCACTAAAGCTGTGTCACTGAGCTATGAAAACCATTGTTTTATTTTGTGATCAAGACACCACACACACACACACACACACACACATTCACAAAGACCAATAGTCACTGATGAATCTAGAAAAAAACCCTTCAGAATACAATCTTATCAATGTCATTCTGATTGGATGAGACTGCCCAGGGAGAATGTTTACATTCCATTCTTAAATGTCCTAATGAGAGCTCTTTAAAGAGTGATCATAAAGTCTCACAGTTAGGAAGTTCTTTTTTATATCTAACCTAAATCTCTCCTACTGCAATTTCAAACCACTTCCTTTTCCATTCTTAATGAATAAGGAAAGGAGCTGGCAATCACTGTCACTTGCCTCTTATAATTTTTCATAGGTTTAGCTCTTATTAGAATTTATTTATACCTAAACATTCTCTCCCATATGACAACTTATACCACTTAACTATTGCCTGATTTTTAATTCTTGAGTAATATTATTCAGTCTTTTTCATGGATTCTCTAGCTTCCCTATAGATTCCATAAACTATGAAGACTCAATTTAGTGGATCTTTAAAAACTATGAAAGATGAAGTCTGTTTTTGGGGATGGTTGGCATGTTACAATCTAACATGGGTTAGCTTTCAAACTGTATTAAACTATCCCTACATTAAAAATGTATATCAGATTGTTTAGCCTCAAGGAAGAAGCAATTTTCCCACAGGACCTATTTATAAAGTAGGATAGTATTTTCCCTTATGTGGAGAGCTAGTGTAAAGTATTAATGACACGTATCAGGTATAAAATGTTCTTAATGCTAACTCTTCCCAAATAATCTTTAAAATAACAACTCTCATTTTTTCCATTAGAGTTTGATTTTGGAAGACCTACATTAAGTAGTGTTAGTTCAATAATCAGTACATGGAAAGTACCTGTTTATTCTGAGTCCAGTCTTCATATCATTGGCAGATGTGAATTTCTTAATATGGGTTCTTTGAATGCCACAATCTGTTACACATAACATCTTTCCTGATAGTATAAAATTTGAAGGACAAATAAATATAGACGCTTAACAGATTTCATTATTAGCATATAAAGTAAATAAGGATAACTTATAGACAAAACAAACCTCAAGTTTCATATTTTGAGGAACACATAGAGAAAACATTTAAAAATTATATTTCATCTTCTTCCTGATATGTCAAATGCAAAGACAGTTTAAAACATTGGCAGTGGTTTCTATAGTCTATATAAAGTGGAGATTTTATGCTTGCCTGCATAGAAAGTAATTATATCAAAAGATAAAAAGGAAAGTAAAGATATTCTATATACTTGTGTTTAAGGACCTGGATTCCTATTATAAACCTCTATTTACTAACTTTATCATCTTCTAAATGTTGGCTGCCAACAAAAGGCCATGAATTGGAGCATCCCAGGCATACTGTACTTGAGGTATCCCTGGTGTGTAGGATGCTGATAGTCAGCTCTGCTTCTTGGATGCATATTGCTCTTAACCCTTCTTCCAAGCCTGACTGACAACACTGGGCTGCCCTCTCTCCTGCTGCTGGGCACATTTCCCACAGTGGCTACTCCATACGCAGGCTGAGAAGCTCCCCACACAGCTCTCTTCCACATTTCCATCCAGTCATATATTCAAACATGAAAATAATGTTTCACACATTAATGGTGTATACTTCCTATGCATTTCTCTACTTCTGTTACAATAAACTTTTGAATGTAGGTACTGTCATCCCTATTCTCCATCTTAGAAAATTAATTTCAAAGAAATTGTCTCATCCCAGTCCACACAGCCAGAAAGCAGCAAAGACAAGATTTGAAAAGGGATTTATGACTCGAATACATGGGCATTTCCTATTATGGCCTGTCTATCCCCCACCCCATGTATAGGCAAGTTAGCTGGTGGTTCAGAGTAGGGAATCTGGAATTAAACTGTTTGGTCTCAAAATCCAGGCTCTGTAACTTTCTTAGCCTATGACCTACTTAGCATCTTTGTGCCTCAGTTCCATGACCAGTAAAATGCATATGTTAGTATATAACTTATAAGTATAAAATATGCTAATTTATATAAAGTACTTAGAATAATACCTGTCATGTAATAAATGGCATTAAATTAGTTATTTTACTATTATTTTTTTTTATTCTTATGAATCAAAGGATCCTACTGAAAAGCAAATTATATTAAGGAAGAAAGAAAAACAGTAACAAACTAATTCAGTAGCCCATTTTAGAGTCTTAAAATTGGTAACTAATCAACTGTGAGAACACCCCCCACACACACACATACACATACAAGGGAAATGAAGACAGCAAGCAAGTCTGTTTAACTGTTGGATAAAGGAACTAGAGAGGTGCTAGAGTGACAAATGTGGAGTAGCCTAGGAAGGGTTGCAGTCAACAGGAAGTAGGCCCACAACTTCTGCCTTTGATTTTTGCTGAAAATCAGCCCTGATTGTATCTGATGCAATGCTATTGCCAAGGGTCTTATGGCATAGTCTTGATCTACCCTGTCCTAGATATAACAACTGTTTTCATGTTAGCCCACAGCACTTCCAGGATGCTTGTGTACTAAAAATATATTTTAAAAAATGGAAAATGGAAAAATATCTCTTTAAATCAAATATTGGTAGTATTTTAAAACATCATTTTTTGTTTTTTGTTAACACTGAATATGGCAGGTGGGGAAATAGTTACAAATTTACTTGAATTATATGTGGAACCTTTCTTAAATCTAGGCCTTAAATTTTTCACAATTTCCTAATTTGGATCAAGATCTAGTGCCTAATAAAGTCCACAGTATGTTTGACAGCATACTAAATATGCCTTATTCATCTTGATTTGAATTTCAAATCCTTTATTTAACATTCTAATTCTTTGTCAATTAATGCCTCAGAGGATGGTATTCTATCCAAGTAGCAGAAATCATGGTAGTTTTCAACTGTGTATTGTACCTGGTCCCAAGACCTTAAAATGCTCTAATCATCTTGTCACGCTTCTAAAATTAAAGCCTCGGTGACATGATCAAAGGCTGACATTCCATTGAGAGTTTCACCCAGGATTTAATCTGACTCCCTGCAGATGCTAGTTGGAAACATATAATAAAGTTTATTAGTCTGCAGTGATTCATCATAAAAAGAATTGTGTCATGCAAAGGAAAATAGGTGAGGGTCAGGAAAGTTACTGCATGATGAGAGTGAAGGTGAGTCCACTTATACCTCCACTCTGGCAGTTGTCACACAGGTAGTCAGAGGAATTCAGGTTTCCAACCACCAGTCCAAATGAACAGCTGCTTACTTAGAGTAGTAGGAACCTGAATGCCTACTTCAGGACACAAACCAAAGGAAGTACACCATAATATTATGAGTGCTTCAATGATATTTCAGTAATGACTAATAGTCACTCCTTTGCATCCCTCCAATAAAATAAAATTGAGTACTAAGAATGAGTACTATAATTGCATGTATGTTTGTTAGTGTGTCAAAGATACCAACTAATATTACTTTAATTCAATTATATGCATTTTTAGTAAGTCTTTCACAGTTACCAATGTGCTAGTACTTTGACAGATACGAAAAACTAAAAACTAACATATTTTAAGTTTATATAGATTATATAAACATCTTCAAAGCATTTTTCAGTGGCAAAGTTTCATTTGTCATACATGAGAATCTCATGTAGCAGTTTGGATGGGGTAGTATTATTGTCCTCATTTTAGAGATTAAAAATCAAAACAAAACAAATTCAAGTAATTTGCTTAGGGTCATAGCTAGTAAATTACAGATCTGAGACCCATGCAACATATTTTCTGCTCTTAAATAATCTATGGATTCATTGTGTAGCAAGATATTCACAGAAATAATATCCTAAACCCTCTTGAAATAAGACAGACAATAAATGGGATGTAGTTGCCCAAAGAGAGAAAAGACAGGTAAGTCATCATGTTAAAAAGCAAACAGGATCTTCTGTGGCCAGTTTTGGTGAGAAAGGAAAGCCTTCTCAGAAGAACTGGAACTTAAACTGGACTTTCATGTATTTCTAAAATGTGTAGAAGTGAGTAAGAAACATCCTGGTACATATGGGTGGCTAGAATAGATAAAATAAGAGAGTCAAACATCTTCCTAGAATAGTTAGATGCTGAGTAGTCCAATGTGCAGGTGTGAGTCAGGGGTAGGAGTGTCTCTTGCAGGGAGAGTAGCAGGTGACAGTAGACAAAGCAGAAGAGATAAAATGATAAGGAGCTTTGTGTCAGGCAAGAAATCTGGCCTGGGTTCAGCAAGCATTCAGAAACCACCCAGAATTGGAGTAAAGGCAAAGATAATCTAACAATGTGAAGATGAACTAGAAGGGTAAAGGCCATCAAAATAAGGCAGTCACAGTGAAGCTCTAAGACTTTAAGAAAGAAATCAAAGATGATTTTGTACACGGTGACCAATGTGTGTTAAGGACAAAAGTGATCCCAACAGTGTGAGCTATCTGTATGATGATGGTGCTATTGACTGAATAAGAAAGTTAGTTTGAGGGACTTTGCCTGAGTGTGTGTTTGGGAGCAGAAGTGAGTGAAGTTGATACTATTTGTAAAATGACTTCCTTTTACTGAAAGCCAGCCATGACCTAATTCAAAGCAGTTTCTTTGTTTTTTTTTTTTTTAATTGGTGCATTGTAATCATACATCTTTGTTAGGTACAAGCTGATAAAGGCATACATGCACAAATTTCTCATTTAACCCTTCCCCAATTCCCACAGCACTCCCTCACCCTCCCTCTTTCTCAAGTTCAGTTTAGTGATTGACTTTGATATGTTCATGAAAGTACATCATGTGCATTAGAATGAGCTGCAATCAGTTTATGTATCTTTTATAAAAAGTCTTACTTTATACTCTTAAGATACAACCCTAGGGCATATTTTGAAAATTTGAAAA
Source organism: Graphiurus murinus (assembly GCA_004027655.1). Taxonomy (NCBI): domain Eukaryota; kingdom Metazoa; phylum Chordata; class Mammalia; order Rodentia; family Gliridae; genus Graphiurus; species Graphiurus murinus. The sequence goes on along the minus strand of PVLC010002255.1, from coordinate 84,177 downwards.
TGACAGTGGATTTGAGGCTATAGGAGCAAGACTAAGGATCCAGTTGCCCTACGCAGAATTTTATTTCTAAGGATTATTTACAAAGGAAAGAAACTCACAGGTATCAAGGATTAATGTGTTTCAGGCATTTTTGTGTGGAGGGCTTTGTCATTTTTCATCTCACAGTTATGGGAAGCCCTTATGATCATTAGTATCAATGAAGAGTTTAACACTGTAGAAATGGAGCCTCTCCCAGTACGTGGGAGGCTAAGACAGGAGGATCGCAGGTTTGAGGACAGCCTCACCAAATAGTGAGACTCTCATCAACCTAGCAAGACCCTGTTTCAAAATGAAAATAAAATAGGTTGTAACTCAGAGGTAGAATGTCCCTGGGTTCAACCCCCAATATCACAAAAAAAAAAAAAAAAAAAAAAAAAAAAAAAAAAAAAAAAAAAAAAAAAAAAAAAAAAAAAAAAAAAAAAAAAAAGAAAGAAAGAAATGGAACCTCAACAAAGATGAGTAAGGTCACAAGTAGATGGCAGAGTGGGATTCAAACCTAGGGCTCCAGAAAATTCAGGGTTCTGCAAAAGGATATGGTTCTTCTCTAAACATATAAGGAATAAAGGAAAAGGGCCTGCTTGCTATAAAGGGTCCTTATAAGAGATAGAAGAAGAAAAAAAGGAACAAGATAGGAAAGAACAACACTGCCTTTAAAGAATACATGCATAAGTCAGGCCTGATGTCATGTGCCTGTAATCCAAGCACTTGGGAAAATGAATCAGAGGGATCACAGGTTGAAGGCCAGCCTCAGCAACTTAGTGAGACCCTGTTTCAAAATAAAAAAGGGATGAAGGTATAGCTCAGAGGTAGAATGCCCCTGGGTTCAATCCACAGTACCAAAAAAAAAAAAAGGACATGCATAAATAGAATATAGGAATAACTACTTTTTTTCTTTTTTGTGGAGCTGGGAATTATTAGCCCAGGGGCATGAAACCTGTAAGCTGAGCTATACCTCCAGCCTGATTTTATTTTATTTTATTTTATTCCTTTAATTTGAAAACAAGGTCTCACTAAATTGCTAAGAGCCCTGTTAAATTGGTGAGGCTGGCTTTGAGATTGCAATCCTATACTCTCTGCCTCCCAAGTACTAGGATTATAGGCATGCATCACCATGCCTGGTTAAAAGTAGGAATAATTTTAAGGTAAAATAATGAAGTATAAGCTGGAATAAATAAGTGCTAAAAAGATATAAAGGCAAGATGTACCCAGTGGCATAAAATTATTTTTAATTTATTATGTGTTAACAGAATCCAAAAATTGTCTCGTATTCTGTGATAGCATTAGGAGTATTTGCTGAAGTCTAAACAAGAAAAGGATTAAAATAGGTAATAATATATATTAAATCTGAAATTTTAATGTCCATATTATTTAGAAATCGAACACGATTTTTTTTTTCATCTAAGAGTGTCAAACACTGTGGTTTGCCTCTCTTCCTCTGAAAACATGTCATTCTTCAGCATTTACCTCACTGAAGGGCTGTCATTCTCTCATAGCTTAGTCATGAAGTTCCAGAACTGAAACTCCAGGGAATTTTCCATATAAATGAATGTTTAACCTGTCCAGCACTACAGAAAACAAAATGTTTCTTTCCGATGAATCATGGCATAATGGGGACCTTCCCACTGAAGAGCTTGACTCCTTTACAATGTGCAATTTTCAAATAATTTAATAAGCACCAAGGATTTCAGTCAATGTTGGAGTTTGGAGAACAAATAATTCGCAATAAAGTCCTTCCCTGGAATGTTGCTCTATATCAGTGGCCCTCGACCCTGGCCCTGCATCAGAATCACTTGCGAAACTTTACAAAACCACTTGTTGAATCAGAGAGGCAGGAAATGCAGCCTGGGCGCCTTTGAAAGAGAACTCCAGAGATGATTCTAATGCACAGGTGAGGCTGCGAATAAGCAATTCTGACATAAGCAATATCTACACAGGTTTAGGTGGACTTTTTCTGAGAGAAGTTGGTTAGAATGTTGCTATAGAAACTTAAAAACAGAAGTGTGTCCTGATAAGAACTTGAAGACTAAGAAGAGCTACCTCAATTGCTCTTGCTCCACAAAACAGCTGTCCTTCTCCAATCTGCACACCTCCAGGCTATCTCACTTTCAGCAGCTGCGATAAATTCCAAGCATATTTCCAATGCAAACTGACCCGACCTTTGAATCTAAATCTCTCCAGCTCCCTCCTACTGCTTAACTGTAAATGTTCACTTTGGTTCAACTTCCCATTTGCCTTGTATTAGTCAGCTGTTGTGGTTTAAACATTTATAGATAGAGAAGCTCAGATATAATTCAACTTTTATTATGATCAAATGTTAACTGAATCGCTCATGCTACCAAGTAGTAGACTGCTAGAGACATTTGAGAGTAATTCCTGTCAATGAATCTTGGCTTCCTTTCTTTAAAAAGTGATAATAGAACTTATTTAATAACATCTATGGGGACAATACCATGACTGAGTACTGCAATAGGTACTGGGGATCTAATCACACCCTTAATTTGCTCATATTCTAATAAGAAATCATTCACTTGAATGGATGCAAAGATGCATAAGATATAATCTCTGCATTCTACAAAGTCTACATGAAGAGGCCAATTTATAAACAAAACCATCCTCTACAGTTTGGTAGGTGTCAAGATAGAAGTAGTTACCAAGTACCATCCGGAACAGTCAGTATAAACCTTACAGAAAAGGTGTCTTCTAAACTGGTAGAATAAGTGGAAAGAGTAGTCCCAAGGGAAAAAGTACATGCAAATAGCAGAAAAGAAGAAAGAAAAAAAGAAGAAAGAAAGAAAATTATGGCACATTCAGGGAAGAATAAGAAACTACATGGAGAAGTCGGGCGTGGTGGCGCACGATTATAATCCCAGCATTCGGGAGGCTGAGACCGGAGGATCCGGGTTCGCGGCCAGCCTCAGCTACCTAGTGTGAGGCACTCCGCAACTTAGTGAGACCCTATTTCAAAATAAAGAATAAAAAATAGGGCTGGGGATATAGCTCGGAGGTAGAATGCCCCTGAGTTCAATTCCCAGTACCGCAAAAAAAAAAAAAAAAAAAAAAAAAGAAACTACATGGAATATTTAGCTCAAGGCTTCTTGACTCCTCATCACCATATTGTCCTCATTCCCAATAATTCCAACAGACCTGTGGATATCTGTTCAATTTCCTGCCTCTTTATTTCCAAAAATTTCCTCAACTTTCTCAGGTCTCCTCCCACCATCCTATCCTTGTCATTGCAATAACTGTACTTTGCCCCTTTGAAATCTCAAATTTTAGTTTTCAAGTATCTTCTGCCCTTAATATCATCTCCTACCATCCCAGTACAGTTGTCTTGGAAACCCTCACTCTGTAACTCCACCAGCCCTATTGGAATCTCCAGTAATTGACAGGGTCTACTACTTCTTCCCCCTCTTCCTACCTGTACCACCACACTTCCCTCCTTCCATCAATTGCTCATTTACATATATCCTCAACTCCTTTGCCCTCCTCTTCCCCATCCAATCAATGCCCCCATTAAATTCAGCTCTCTATATATGCTATGCCCAAACACTATCAGCTGAACTTGACTAGAGTTTGAAAACACCAAAACACGTTGACTAATTCTACTTCATTTCTGATCACTGATGTTATAAACAGCATTTCCTTCCCAGGGTCTTTGCTATTGCTGTTTGTTTTGCCTAGAATGCTTTTCCCCTGGGCCGGGCGTGGTGGCGCACGCTTGTATTCCCAGCATTCAGGAGGCTGAGACCGGAGGATCTGGGTTCGAGGCCAGCCTCAGCTACTTAGTGAGGCACTCTGCAACTTAGTGAGACCCTGTTTCAAAATAAAGAATAAAAAATAGGGCTGGAGGTGTAGCTCGGAGGTAGAATGTTCCTGGGCCCTGGGTTCAATCCCCAGTACCGCAAAAAAAAAAAAAAAAGAATGCTTTTCCCTTGGATAGGCACATGGCTTGCTACCTTGACTTATTCAAATATTTGCTTCCATAGCACCTTCTTCAAGAAGCCTTCCCAGAGCACCCTAATAGAGCTCCCTCTACCCTAGCCTATCTCTCACTATCCCTTAACTCTGCGGTTACTAGGAGAGACTTGATCATTGTCACCTTTATTAGAATGTGAGCTCCATGAGGAAAACTGTGTTTGTCACGTTCACTACTATGTATTTATGTGTCCACCACATAATGAGGGAGATGGTTCATCTTATATGTCAACCTGACTGGGTCACGGGGTGCCCTGATATTTAGTTAAACATTATTCTAGGTTCCTGTGAGGTTCTTTCTGGATAAAATTAACCTTTAAATCAGTACACTGAATAAAGCTAATTGCCCAAGGTGGGGAGGATCATTCCACCTATTGAAGTCTCGAATAGAACAAAAAAGCAGAGCAAGGGAGAATTTACTCACTCTGACTGACTCTTCAAGTTGGAATATCATCTTTGCTTGCCTTTGGGACTTAGGCACAGACTAAATCTTACATTCTTGACTCTCATGGGTCTCCAGCTTACTGAAAATCTTGGGATTTCTTAGCCTCCATAACTACATGGTCAAGTTTTTTTAAATAAAACTAAATGAAGAAGATGATGATGATGATGATGATGATGATGATGATGATAGATCGATCGATCGATAGATAGATAGATAAACTACATAAATTGAGGTTTGCTTTCAGATAGCAAGGTCAGCAATACACCTTCACTGTTCAACCTCAGAGGTATATCATCTCTCCAGCACTGTGTCATAATTCAGTCCCAAGGTGTCTCAACTGCCTCTTTAACGAGATATTAGGTTGGTCAGTTACACATGATATTATGCTGACTGGATCTAGTGAACAGGAAGTTAAAACTAATCTAGACATATTCATTAGACTTTTGCATGTCAGAGAGTGGAAAATAAATCCAACAAGAATTTAGGAGCCTTCTATCTCAGTGAAATTCGTAGGGGTCCAGTAATGTGGGTCCTGAAAAATACCCTTTCTATGATAAAGGATAAGCTGTTGCATCTGGCCCCTCCTATAACTGAGAGAAGCACTACACCTAGTGTGCCTATTTGGATTTGGAAGCAATGTATTTCTCCTTTGGGTGTGTTTTCCAGTCTGCTTACCAAGAAACCCGAAAAGCTATTGGTTTTGGGTGGGGCCCAGAGCAAGAGAAGGCTTTACAAGACTGCTATACAAGCGCCACTCGGGCCACATAATCCAGCAGACCTAATGGTGCGCAATGTCAGTGGCAGATAGGTGTGTTGTTGGAAGCCTTTGACAGGCCTCCACAAGATGAACTACAGTGCAAGCCCATAGGATTTTGGAGCAAAGCCCTGCCATCCTTCTCAGATAATGGCTCTCTTTTTGATAAATAGCTCTTGGCCTTAGAGACACTGAACACTTAACCATAGAACACCAAGTTATCAGGTGATCTGAGCTGCCCATCATGAATTGGGTGTAATCTGACCCACCAAACCATAAAGTTGGCAAGCACAGCAGCACTGCATCAAATGGAAGTGATAAAGCCTGAACCAAAGACACAAGCAAGCTACAAGAACAAGTGGCTCAAATACCCATGGTTTTCATTCCTGCTACACCGCCTTCTTGCTCCCTGTCTGCACGTATGACCTCATGGGGAATTCCCTACAATTAGTTGACAGGAAAAGAAGACCTGTTTTACAGATAGTTCTGCACAGTATATTCCCCACCATTCAGAAGTAGCTGGGTTGATAGACTGAGGAAATGTCCTTATGAAGTCTCAGTTATGATGCCAGCTGGTGGCAATACTTGCAGGGCTTGGGCAACATTCTCCAGAAAGCTGTATATGCTCTGAATCAGCAGCCAACATATGGTGCTGTTAGTCTCACAGCTAGGATTCATGGGTCTAGGTATCAAGGGGTGAAAATGTGACTGGCACCATTCTCTATTATCCCTAGTAGCAAAATTTTTGCTTCCTGTCCTCCCAATCTTATGCTCTTCTGGACTAGAGGTCTTAGCTTCCAAAAGAAGTGCTTCCAACTGGAGACATAGCAATGATTCCACTGAATTGGAAGTTAAGACTGCCTCCTGGCCACTTTAGACTTCCCAGGCCTCTGAATCAATAGACAAAGAAAGAAGTCATTGTGCTGGCTAGAGTTCTGAGACCTGAATGCCAAGGGGAAATTAGTGTGCTTCTCCACAATAAAGATAAGGAAGAGTATGTCTGGAATACAGGAGGGCCTTTAGGCATCTCTCTGTTCTTACCATGCTCTGTGATTAAGGACAGTGGAAAACTACAACTTAATCCAGGCAGGACTACAAATAGCTACCACCCTTCAGAAATAAAGATTTGTGTTACTCTACCAGGTAAAAAACCATAGCCAACTGAAGTGCTTGCTGAAAAGCAAAGAAAATACAGAATAAGGGATAGAATTAGGCAGTTATAAGTTTCAGCTACAACCATGTCACCAGCTACAGACACAAGGACTGTAATTATCCCAAATATTTCCTCATTTGGTTATGTTTGTATATGTGTCTTTATAAAGATATGTGTGTGTGTGTTTGTGTATACACACCTATTGTGGAACTAAAATAAGTCAGAGAAATCTCCACTTTACAGAGATGGTCACAAAGCTAGAAAGATTAGATAACTTTCTAAAGTCACATTATTATAAATGTTTTTTAAACAAGTTCATTCCACAAATAAAAATATATTTTCTTATTATTTCTGCTCTTTGGAATCAATCAATGAACCAATTAAGCAACAAACATGTACTGAGCTTGCTAGTATGGGCCCAAGGTGATTTCCTCTAAGGAAATTAAGCCACTAATGATGAGCACAAACATTTCCTGGCTTCAAGAAACATAAGGTCAAAAACATAAGACGCCTTTGGATAATGCATCCATTTTTTTCAGTTCTGTAGCTAGTTCCTCACAACTGGGAAGAAAAATTAGAAGAAATGGATAACTACTAATTAAAAACAACTACAAATAAGAAAAATTAAGTTGGATGAAAAATTTTAAAGCACATGGTCTTTTTCATAAATGTGGAGCCCAAGCCGAGTATGGCGGCCCATGCCTATCATCCCAGTATTTGGGAGACAAGAGGATCTCAGGTTCAAGGCGAGCCTCAGCAACTTAGCAAGGCCCTCAGCAACTTACTGAGACTCGTTCAAACTAAAAATAAAATAAGATAAAAATAGAATGGTGAGTGTAGTTCAGAAGTAGAATGACCCAAGTTCAATCTCTAGTAACACGCACACACACACACACAGTAGAGCCCATATTATTAGCAACTTGGGAATTATGTTTTACTCTAAAGATTAAAAAGTCTATGCCTGGCAGACTGAATTTAAAAAACAAAAACAAAACTTTTTTTTTTTTTTTTCCACACAGCTCTCTAAGTCAGAGGCTGTCAAATCATTTCTGTAGAAGTTCAGATAGTAAATATTTCAGGCTTTGTAGGCCCTATAGTTTCTGATACAATTGTTCAACTCTGCTGGTATAGCATGAAAACAGCCACAGACAATAAGTGAACGATGAATGTGGTATGTAAAAAACAAAACAAAAACAGTATTTCTAAAACCACATGGTAGGCTAAATTTGGACTGAGAATCATGGTTTGCCTAATTCCTGGACCTTAGGTACCAATGCTATATTCCCAGATTAGAAAACATAAGCAGAGAAGACACAGCCTTTATTCATTCTGATGCAAATTACTTATTGATAAAGTCTAACACATAGAATACTAGCACTTGTAGTGAACAGTATGTTGAGAAAGGATAGAAGGTGGCAGTAGTTACAAAACTGTATCTCAATTGAAGCCCATCATTAATAAATACAAAAGAAGCCAAGTCATTCAATAATCAGAGAAGTTACCATTTCACCACAGGAACCTAGCATTTTGCCCAGTATCATCTTTAATCTGCAGAGTCTTAAAAAATTATTGGTTCCTTCACATAAATTCCATTTTGCTACAGAAATCTACCTGCCTTGGAACAAAGAGGTTTGTTATTTTCCCCCCAATTATGGCAATTTGTAAACTGAGGCATGGATGCTATTTAGATAATAATATATATAAATTACTTTTTAGATTATTCATCTTCACTATTCACCTAATGCTTAACCAAATTAATTCATTCAACAACAACAGAAAAACTTCACAGCCAAAATGTTCGAGCTTACTGATCCAAGTTGAGTTTCAAATCTTAATAAGTTGCCCTGAGAAATCTACAATGAAGATCTCTGAGATTAAGACAATATCTAACATCAGCTTCTAAAAATCAGCTTCCACCACCTACATGGTTCCCCCAGTGATATTTAATCCTACTCATCAACCACCATCAAATGGTTCTTTTTTTTATTCTTTATTTTGAAACAGGGTCTCACTAAGTTGCAGAGGGCCTCACTAAGTAGCTGAGGCTAGCCACGAACCCAGATCCTCTGGTCTCAGCCTCCCAAGTGCTGGGATTACAAGCGTGTGCCACCACGCCAGGTTCTCAAATGGTTCTTTATTATATTGGTAGGGCTGCTATAAGAAAGTATCACAAATGGGATAGTTTAAACAATAGAGTGTATTGTCTGACAGTTCTAGAAGCTAGAAATTTGAGATAAAGGTGTCAGCAGGGTTGGCTCCTCCTGAGGAACATCAAGGAGAATCTGTTCCATCTGTTTTGGGCTTCTCTCCTAGTTCTAGTGGTTTGTTCACAATCTTTGGTATCCTTGGCTGGAAGATGCATCATCCTATCCCTGTCTTTATGTTCACCTGATAGTCTCCCTGTGTACCTGTCTGTATCTGTGTCCAAATCTCCTGTTTTCTTTTTTTTTTTTAATAAAGACATCAGTCTTAGTGGATTAAGGCCCACTCTAATGAACTCATCCTACGGTGATAATATGCAAAGAGTCTATTTCTCAATAAGGTCACATTCACAGGTACTTGGGGTTAGGATTTCAACATCATATACCTTCAAGATCTCCCAAGCTATGCTAATAGTGTTTATGGAATTTTTAGAAATAGAACTGAAGCCGGGCATGGTGACGCACGCTTGTAATCCCAGCATTCAGGAGGCTGAGACCGGAGGATCCGGGTTCGCGGCCAGCCTCAGCTACCTAGTGAGGCCCTCCGCAACTTAGTGAGACTCAGTTTCAAAATAAAGAATAAAAAATAGGGCTGGGGGTGTAGCTTGGAGGTAGACTGCCCCTGAGTTCAATCCCCAGTACCACAAAAAAAAAAAAAAAAAATAGGACTGGGGGTATAGCTCGGAGGTAGACTGCCCCTGAGTTCAATCCCCAGTACCGCAAAAAAAAGAAATAGAACTGAAAGGGTTCAGATAACTAAAATACTCATATGCAAATCCCAAGAGCTATTGGTAAACATGCTTTCTACCACACAGAAAAATGTCAGCAAAAGAAGAAAACATGCACAAAAGATAAAAACAACAACAAAGCAAAAAGCCATGGAGTTGTGATAGCATTTGAGTCCATATGTGTCTGTTGAATCCAGATGTGTCTGGGAATCAGTCTCAAATCCTTCTACCCTTTCCAAGGTTTTCTTCCATTTCGCGAACCTCCATAACTCCATAACTTTCACACCAGAGTAGTAATATTTTAACACCTCTTACAATTAATCTTTAATTATCTTTCCTCCACTGTATTCACTTGAGATTCTATAGCAAGACTGGATTCCAAAGAATTCTTCATAATGCTAAAAATAATTGCAGAAATATGTTCTCATATAAGACACTCAAAATTTTATTAAATAAATAAATGTTCTTTCTGGTCAACAGAAATGAAAAGTCATCAACATACATTAGGAGTATTAAGAATAGAAAAAATAATGACTTTGGTGATTAGATAGAAGCCAATATAATTTGGGGGTATAGTGACACAAACTTACTTTATTGGCCTTGGGGAATCTGTTAAAACCTCTTCCATGACTGACCTCTGCTGAATATACCTTGTCCTCCCATATACTTTCCCCCTATTTCTTAATTATTTAGAAAGTGTCATTATCTAGGTATGCCTGAAGAACTTGTAGGACAGGAATTCTAGGGAATTATTTATTTCAGAGGTGAGAAGCCTGCAAGGAAAGGATTCCTCCAAGCGCAAAGACCATCAATGGCTACTCAGATAATAGTGATCACTAATAATTTTTCTCAATCCCATTCTCATGGAGTGAGGGTGAAAACTAAAGAGAAGAGGTGAGTTTATTTCCCTTAACCTCCAAGGGTCATTGACAGTGCTGATCAACCTCATTATCACTGTAGGAGCCTTTTGGCATGAGCAGAATGAAGCTGCCATCAGGTATTCACTTTTAACACCACCACCAACATTGAACAACCAAAAGACTATGGCACTAGCAACATTAACACCAGTGACTTTATGAATAGGGTGACATAATTGACATGTTTGGTGTCATCATCATAATGAGCCCAAGAGAAAGAAAATAACATACCCCACACAGTAGTATAGAGAACTAGGAATAGTTCATAGTCATAGTCGAGACCACTTCCTGGGGATGTTCAAAATTATGTGAGGGAAAAATATGAAGACTCTACTTCCTACAAAGGAAACAGGAGAAAAAAATATTATTCCTGTTTGTGACTATTATTATAATCTTATTTTCATCCCTGAGTTAGTTTAGCCTAGCAAATGAGGGTTGGATGAAAAAAATGTAATATATTTTAAGGAACAGTGAAATACATGTCATATATATTTTCAACTATTCTATAACATTTGTTCTTTACCACTTGTTCTATTGATTGAACAATTAAACCATTTTGGCATTTCATTGTTTTTTAAAATCACAATATTTTTTAAGGTTTTATCTGAAAAGTACCACAAATTTCAAAGATAAAGACCTAGACATCAAAAAATCTTCAATGACAGATTTTGACCTTTTCATGCTTTTTAATTTCAAAAGACTACAAGTGAATTCTTTTAATAATTGTAATCAAAATATCTAAGTCATAAAACTAATAAATATGTATTTTTTCAGTACTGGGGATTGAACTCAGGGGCATTCTACCTCCGAGCTACACCCCCAGCCCTATTTTTTATTCTTTATTTTGAAACAGGGTCTCACTAAGTTGCGGAGCGCCTCACTAGGTAGTTGAGGCTGGCTGCGAACCTGGATCCTCCTGTCTCAGCCTCCCAAATGCTGGGATTACAAGCGTGGGCCACCACGCCCAGCTCTAATAAATATTTTGATTATAAAAATATTAAGTTTTCAACTTAAAGTAATGCTACTCCTCAACATCCAATAAAATGTCATATAGCTAAAATTCCTTTGAGTTCTCCTTAAATTTGCATTTATATTAGTAAAAAACATATTTCTTTTTTTACTTATAGTAGATGCGTATCTATAATACTTAATAATATTTAACATTAAAGACAAAAATTGTGCTAACATTATGATGAAATTTTATTCTTATAAAGATCGAAGGAGTCTCTAAAAGCTACCTGGCTTAGGCCTTAACTTCCCATATGGAACCACTAAGTTTTAATCTGCAGAGTGAACTCTACAGAGCATAAGTGCTGATGGGTCTGGGGGTTTGTTGGTGTTGTTGTTCAGCACATGTTTTGTGTTGTTTGTCTTATTTAGTAAGAGAGATAATTTCCAGGGTCAATTAAGTTTAGAAAACTATGGGTTAATATTAAATAGGCTTCAAAACTGACCTTCAGATAATCTATTCTTCTGTAATATCATGTATTCTGTATAATTTGCCCAAATTTCTAGCTTCAGAAAGGTTAGGTAGGGACTAAATTAACATTTGGAAAGAAATACCATTCTTTGGGAAAAAAAAAACCAAAAAAACATGACAGGTACAGAGTCAAGGACATCCCTGGGTAGAGCTGGAGTCTCCTTCAGCTCTTTCCTTCCTAACCAATGACCAACAATGGCAAGCAGTTTCATGGCTCTGCCACTGCAGGCCACCTCCCACCCTTGTGCATCCCTAACTTCAGCTCAGAGAATTTAATTTAAAGTCCTATCAGTCAACAAAATTGCATCTTTCAATTTAAAGCTATACCATACACAGCAGTATTGCTCTGTGTGTGTGTGTGTATGTGTGTGTGTGTGTGTGTGTTACTAGGAATTGAATCCAGGGGCATTCTACCTCTGAACTATACTCTTAGCCCTTTTCTTGTTTTGGTTTTGTGCTGTTTTTATTGTTGCTGTTTGTTTTTGAAACAAGTTCTCGTTCTCACTAGGTTGTTGAGAGTCTCGCTATGTTGCTGAGGCTGTTCTTGAATCTGCGATCCTCCTCTCTCAGCCTCCCAAGTACTGAGATTAAAGGCATGTGCCACCGTGCCCTGATCCTATTACTATTTTGAAATGTAAAATATTCGGGAAAGAATTGCCAGGGGATTTTTGGAAAATTATGGGATTTTTTTTTAATACATAATTGAATTACATTGAGACCAAAAAAGTTTAAGTCTTTGCTCTATTTAAATTAGAAAGTAGATCATGACAATAATCTTTGAACAACCACAGAGCGTTCTGTGGAACAAGTGAGAAAATTAGAGAAAATCTACTTATCTTTCTTACCATAGAAACATGATGTTTGGGGAGCTAAGTATATATCTTCTCAAATGTTCTTTCACTCGTTTCCACACCTCATAAGCATGACTTTTATACATAACAACACTGTTGATTATCAACAACTGCTTAAATGAAACCACAGTGCAAAAATGTGGTTAGGAACCACCCAGGAAAAAAAAATGAGAGAAAAAAAAAAAAAGCTTCCTATTTTTCAGCTTTATAAAATGAGAAAGGGTGTGGTTAACAGAATAATACATTTTAGAATAGACAAAGTATTGCTGAGACAACTAAGTCCATCAAAGGTTGTTTGAGATATATTGTACTATTTTTTTTAAATGAGTATTTTCTAAAAATCAGGTATTTTACTATATGAAGAGTTGAACCTAGGGCATCACATGTCATAATTAAAAATTTCCTCCAACTTTCTGAAGCCCTCAACCTACCTAGAAGAACAAGAGAAACAGAAAAACTAGGGGAAAAAAAAAGACACTGGTAAATTGAAAAAACAAAAAAATTTAGAGAGAAATTTTGAGTTAGTTTTTTAAAAGATGAAAAGCTTAGAGAGAAAACAATAGTAAATAAGAGGGAAGAAAAGGAAGGCAAAGCAGACAGAAAGCAAGATTAAAGGGATTCAAAATAGATGTATATTAAATATACATTGCTTTAGTTATTTTTTCCATAAAAAAACTACTTTGAAATAAAAGTTTGCTAAGTTATGGAAAACAAACTGTGACCACCCCAAAATTACAGAATTGAAACTTTACTGTCACCAAAGGAGTACTTCTGTTTCATAATTACATGCCCTGCCTAGCATTTTTGGAATACAGGGATCACCTGATCTGCTACCTCATCTGCTGTCTAATTCCATGCTCATTTCCTGTTCCTCTACACTGTATGGCTGGTGTTCACGGTGAAGTATACTGAACATGATGGTTTCAGACTACGGGAGGTACCACATTAGGAATAGATTTCCTGGTCTACAGGAAACGTGGGAAGATAATGGGAATTCTGTAACCACAAAACTAGTAACTAATCAAGCTAGGATGATTCCTAGATGCTAAAACCTTGGTATCAAAGTATTACCCCACAGATAACTTATCAACTAAAAATCAGAAATTTCATCCCTACAATGAAGAAATATAGAAGTCACCACCTTAATGGGGAGGTCAAACTTGGTCTCATGAACAGAACTGCAGCCTCATATTCACCTATGTACCATTTCTGCCCCAAATACTTTAACCTAAATCTAATTGTGAGGAAGCAATCAAACAAATATAGAATTTGGGACACTCTTTATGACAAGTGACCTGGTCTTTTCAAAAAAGATAATAGCATAGGAGGAAAAAAAAAAAAGGAAAAAGTTCTGTAAAAGAGATCAAAGATGCCAAACTTAAATGCTATGCATGATCCTAGATTGGTTCCTACAAAGACAAAATATAGCTATAAAAGATCTTTGGAGACAGCTATAGAAATTTAAATATAGATGGTAAGTTCAATGATGTTATTAAATTGTTATCATTAGGTTCCTTAATTTGTTATCATTAGGTTCCTTAAGTGTGAAAAGATTTATTATGTAGGAGAATTTTCTTATTCTCAAGAGATGCAATTTGCATACTAGGATGCAACTATTTGAAATTAAGATGTCTGCAACTTACTTTCAAATAGGTCACCAAAAAACTGTGTGTGTGTGTGTGTGTGTGTGTGTGTGTGTGTGTGTGTGTGTGTGTGTAAAAACATAATCAGATGTGGCAAAATAACATTGGTGAACTATGTAAAAGGTATACAAGTATTCAATATAGTATTATAAAGTTTTGGAAGTTTAAAAATGTTCTAAACAAACAGTTGGGTGGCAAGGGGGTGTTGGGAAATGGTTGGTCTTGCAGTCAGAGAACCTGAAACCTTGAACTGGTATTTTGTCTTGGGCAAGCCACTCCAGCCCTCTGAGCGAGAAAAGGAAAACCTCGCTAACCTAACCAATCAGACTGTAGTAAAGGCGGATGATGAATGCGAAAGGGGATGTTTGTAATAAGCTATAAAACACTAGGGTCCTCAACTGCAGCCCAAAGATAGAAGACAGGGTTTCATTTGGATAGGAAAGAACTGAACTTTAACATTTTCATCAGTTATACAGGTAGGCATGAGTTAATATGTCGTGTATCTGGTACACAGTAAGAGCTCAGGAGACGTTGGCTCTGTTATCATAACGGCTAATTTCCTTAAGTTGCACAAATGATGGTCATGAAAAGCATGAGTCAGTGACGGAGCTCTTACAGTCCTGCATCCTCTTTTTCCTTCCACATCTCAAAGAACACGCCTACTCTGAGCCAGCACTACGTAAAAGATATTCTAACACTGACTCATGCTTTCCATGGCTCTCACTTGTGCAACTTGAAAAACAAATGGTGGTAACAGAGCTAACACGATGTGTTCCACACTGAACTCGGGATGGTCCCCCCAAGAAACTGCTCACCCAATGCCTCTCCCACGATGGCTTCCCAACAGTCCAGGGGCTGAAGTCAAAAACTTTGGCAGCATCCTTGACTCCTCTTTTCTGCACACCCCTGCAATCCTCCAGGACATTTTATTGGCTTTCCTTTTAAAACATATGAAAAATCCATTTATTTTCTATCATATCACTACTACTCTAATGTAAGCCACCATCGTGTCTGACCCAGAGACTAAAAATACTGCCTCCTAACAGGTCCCTCTGCTTCTTCTCTTGCTATCTTGATTCTATTTTCTCTATATATAAAATAAATTTTTTTATTTTTCTATTTAAAATATGTCATATCATGCATTCCTCAACTTAAAACTTTTCAGTGGTTCCCATTTCCCCCAGAAAAAAGTCCAAAGTTCTTCGAATGAACTCAAGAACATATGTGATCTGACCTCCCCTTTACACCTCTCAATTTCTATGTCTAAATTTCCTGCCCCATTCCAACAACACACAACCTCTTGTGATCCCTTGAAGATGCCACACATGTTCTCACCATGGGAATTTTGTGTTGGATGTTCCCGCTGCTTTGAAATGCTCTTTCCCCACACAATTATGTAGCTAATTCCATCATTTCCATGTCTCTAGCCATGTAGCAGTAATGCATACCCTGACAATACTATTTATTTATTTATTTATTCTGGTACTGGGAGGAGAAACCCAGGGACCTTTTACCTCTAGGATATAGCCCTAGCCCTGACAATATTATTTAAAATAGCAACTATACTAGGATTCCTAACTAATCATCCTCACCTATTATGCTTTTTTTTTTTTGGCACCTAACACCTTTTACATATAAATAATTTAATTCCATATTATCTGTCTTCCTCTGCAAGATTATAAGTTCCATACAAGCAAAGTTTCTTTTGTTTGTTTACTCATGTTTTTATATTACTTATTAATTCATTTATTTTTGTTATTTGTTTTTGTTGCTTTCAATGATCAAGTGGCAAAATATACAGAACATAAAATATACTATTTTAACCATTTTTAAGTGTATAGATCAGCAGTAGTGAATAAACTCATATTGTGCAACCATGACCACAGTCTGTCTCCAGAACTCATTTGTGCAAAACTGAAACTCTATAGCCATTACACAGTATCTCCCCATTTTTACTTACTTGTATTTTGTCAGCACCTAGAACAGCATCTACCACATAGGTACTTAAATTTTTGTTACTAAGTGAATAAATACTTCACTCAAAGCAGCAAATGTCATCTCTATGGGGAAAATTTCTGAATTTATAACTCAAGCACACAGATTCTATTTCAAATTCCTCCAGTTTTATCTAAAACACATCTTCTCTCTCCTGTTTGAAGTGCTTGTACTCTTTGAGCTATCTGTACTATTTGAAGCATCAGCCATATCTTTTGCACCTTTGTGTTCTCCAGTATCACTAACATATTTTCTTAGACATAGCACATGTTTACTAAAAGCCCAATAAGTGAATAAGTGGTTGAATACTTGAGTCATGAGTGCTCCATCCAAGGACAGAAGACAGGGTTTCATTTGGATAGGAAACTTACTAGCCTCTAACTGAAATCTAACATTGTTTTCAATTTCACAGGTAGGCATGAGATAATATGTCATGTGTCTAGTACATCTATAGACGTTAGTTCTGTTATCATAATGGCTGATTTCTACAATTCCAAACCAAGTCCACATGTTTTAGCTTTACATGTGCTGAGGCCCAGTGGATTAAAAAAAAAAAAAAAAACTTGGGGCCAAATGACTGGCTTCCAGGGATCTGAGCTGATTAAGAACCTGCAAGTGCTCTTAAAAGAAATATTGAGATGGAAAGCCTAGAAAACCTCAATCGATACTCCCCCCCCCAAAAAAAAAAGAAAAAGGAAAATGTACTACCTCACCTGAAGTAGGAGAAGGTCAAGATGTCTAGAATCCTTCCTGTGATATCTATTATTAGTAGTGAGGAGGAAAACTTTTTAGGAAGACATATGATTGTGTCACTCAAATTTACTTCCACCCAGCCCCCAGGAAATGCTCCAGATTCTTTGGCAGGCATGCCTGTAAACGAAGAGGCAGGCTAATGTTAAGATCCTGAAACAGAGCTGTGAGCAGAGGTGAGGGGGAAACCCTTCCACCCCCTCAGTGAGAGGAGAAAGGGGAGCAGCTGCAGGCAAAGGAGAAGTGGATGGACCAGCTCCAGCTGGACAGGGAAGGGGAGTGGAGAGTGACAGCTGCCACAGGAGCACATTTTAACAGGCCCCTGTGAAGAAGGCATGAGCAAGGGAACAAACATGGAGGGCTGGGAGGCCCTGGGGCTTAAGTAGGTAGATTTTTAAGTTAAACCCTAGAAGCCCTTGTTTACCCTCACCATGACCTACAGGGCTATCATTCCAAGGAAAAGAGGCACAATTACATCAACTCAATTGCATTGTTTCTTCTTTGATGTTTGAGCAAAAAAGAAAAAATAAATGGGTCATAGAAGGTCTGTGTGTCCTAACTCACAGAATTCTATATTCTAAAATTTCATACTGGCTGAATTTTTCATCAAACTGTGGGTTAAACCTCTTCATAAACTTAGATCTGAAAAGTTGAAACTAACTTCTAATGGCTGTTTTGAACAAAGTGAGATCCATCTCCTTCATATTCCAGACCCTGTTCCTCACCCAGGGCCTCTATTTTTAAACATTTCTGTTGTAACACATAGATGAAAAACAGTAGCTTTATGGAAACTAAAGAAAGAGAGTGTGTGATGATGGGGAAAAAAAGGACTGTCTACTCCCATAGGCTCCTTCAACTGACCACAACCCAGACTCACAAGGGGCAGCCAAAGTTATGAATTTGAACTTGATAGCTCTCATAAAATTCCTACAGCATCTTTCTTTCCTTTGCTTGAACTTTCTGAATGATTTTATCTCTTTTGCACTAGCATTTGGTGTTATATCTTCTAATTGCTTATCAATATCCCTCTAGGATGCCCCCCCACCCCCAATAATGTTCTCCTTTAGTTCTGAAAAGAGCAGCTCACACCTCAGGGACAACAGCAGCCAGGCCCACAGTGTCTGGCCATGGAAAGAAATCAGATACAAGAGTAGTGTGAAGCAGGCAGGAACCCTTATCACATGTTGCAGAATGAAAAATAGAAACTGAAACTTGAGCCAGGAGTGGTGGCACATGCTTGTAATCTCAGTACTTGAGAGGCTAAGACAGGAGGATCATGGGTTTGAGGCCAACTTCAGTGACTTAGTGAGATTCTGTTCCAAAATAAAATAGGGCTGGGGTTGTGGCTTAGAGATAGAACAGTTTCTGGGTTTCATCCCTATACTGCAAGAAAGAAAGAAGGAGAAAGAAAGAAAGAAAGAAAGAAAGAAAGAAAGAAAGAAAGAAAGAAAGAAAGAAAGAAAGAAAGAAAGAAAGAAAGGAGGGAGGGAGGGAGGGAGGGAGGGAGGGAGGGAGGGAAGAAGGAAGGAAGGAAGGAAGAAGAGAAAGAGAGAAAGAAGGAAAAGAAAAGTAGGTAGGTATAGATTTACTCAATACTTGAATCCCAAGTTATATACTTCCCCCAGAGCCTTTGACTCTCAAGAATTCTTCATTGAGAAAGAAGATACCAGAAGTGACAGATGGTACTAAGGATTGGGTAGAATGGTAACAGAAATCAGAGGAAAAGTGTCCAAACTGAGGATGTTGAAAAGAGTTTTCAAAAGGTACATCTGTTAACCAGTTGTTGGAATTTGCGTTAGCTTCACACTAAATAATATTACAGATGATGGTGGGAGTCTTCTTGTTTGTTGCCATCTGAAGAAGCCATTCTGATTTCTTTTGTTTAAAGAATTCTGCTTTTGTGACAAGTATTGGGGGATTGAACAAGTCTAAAACAGAGGGTGGAAAATTTCTGTCCAGAGCCAGGTAGTAAATATAGTGGGCTTTGCAAGGCATATGGTTTCTGTCACAACTAATCAACTTTGCTATTGTACCACAAAAACAGCCATGGATGGTATAAACATGAATGGACATGGCTATGCTCCAATAAAACTTTATTCACAAAAACAGGCCTCAGGCTGCTTTTTGGGTTTTTTTTTTCCCCCCACAGATCATAGTTTGTCAACCTCTGGTATATGACAGTCATAGAAACTCCAATCCTTTTTGTTAGTGATTGATCTAAGCAGAGGTAGGTGACCTAGTTCTACTCAGTAAGAAGTAAGGGAAGTCTGCTAGGAGGTTTCTGATAGAGATTTTCTTTCATGATAAAAGGGATCTAAGGAGAAGGTCTTTTGATCCTCTCCCTCTCTTTCTGCTTTGGACACTTGTGTAAAGACACAATGCTTGAAACCATGAAAGTCATCTTGTCCTCATAAGAGTTTAAGTTGGAAAACAAAAGTCAACAACCTGAGAGAGGCGAGATGGCAAAATAAAAAGATAAGGAGTTATCACTGAGTCACTGAACTGCCTCTTCTCTTAAGCCTTCTTGTTAAGAAAACAGTAAGTATCATGATGATTAAGTCATTGCTGGTCTGGTTTTCTGTTATTTGCAGCTGGAAGCATTCCAAATTGATATAGCCACAGAAGCCCAAAATGTGAGTGAAGTAGTTTTAACATTACCATTAAAGTCTTCTGAAAATCTTGGGTTATTTTCTGCCTTAAAATTGAGGCATGGGCTCCTCTAAAAAGAAAAACAAAGATAAAAAAAAAAAAAGTACAGAATTTCAGCAGAACTGCAGTAGAAGCTATGGAATTTATACAGATTGCACCAGAGCTGCCTGCAACTATCATGGAAGAGTTACCATGGTTATGAAATAAGTCATTTTTACATGTGAGATAACTTTAGTTATATGTCTGTAAATCAGAGACAGTGCATTGAATATTCAGAACAGGGATAGGCATACTACATCCCACTTTTATTTGTCAGTAAAATTTTATAACAGCTCAGCCACACCCTTTGTTCATATACAGCGGTTCCCCTTTATCTTCAGTTTTACTTTCTACAGTCTTAGTTACCCACTGTCAACTGTGGTCTGAAAATATTACATGAAAAGTTCCAGAGATAAATAAGTTTTAAATTGTCTGCATTCTGAGTAGCATGATGAAATCTTGCACTGATCCATCCTGCCCAGGACACGAATCATCCCTTTGTCCAGTGTATCCATGCTATATATGCTACCTGCCCATTAGTCATTTAGTAGCCATCTCAGTTATCAGATGGACAGCTAGAATATTATAGTATTTGCATTCAAATAATCCTTATTTCACTATTAGTTATTGTTGTTAATCAATACTGTGCCTAACTTATAAATTAAACTTCATCATAAGTATGTATATGTAGAAAAAAAAAACTATAGTCTATAAATAGGATTCAGCACTATTCATGGTTCAGGCATCCACTCGGGGTTATAGAGCATATCCCCCTCAGATAAGGGGAACTACTGTGTTACCTATGGCTATTTTGAGCTACAAAGGCAGAATTGAGAAGTTGCAACAAAGAACACATAGCCTACAAAACTTAAAATAATTACTATCTGGTCCTTTACAGAAAAAAATTGCTGACCTCTAGTTTAGACCATAGTTACCATCACCCCTACTGGAATATCCAGATTTAAATATTATTTAGTCAATCCTTTCATGTTACAGATAAAGAAACAAAGGCCCTGAAAGTTTAAGTGACTAAGCCAAGGTCATGTGAGTAATTAATACAGAATTGAGACTCATTATGTATCTATCATAAAGGATAATCATTAGATGCTACAAGTCAAATTTCCTTAAGGTTAGTAATGTCTGTATGTTTGCAAAAAAAAAAAAAAAAAAAAACAATTCCAAGGCTTTCAGAATTTTCTATAGCTTATTTCTTTCTTTCTTTTTTTCTGTGGTACTGGGGATTGAACCCAGGGGCATTCCACCTCTGGACTACACTCCACTCTTATTTTTTATTGTTTATTTTGAAACAGGGTCTCACTAAGTTGCAGAGTGCCTCACTAGGTAGCTGAGGCTGGCCGGGAACTGGGATCCTCCGGTCTCAGCCTCCCAAATGCTGGGATTACAAGCCTAAGCCACCATGCCCAGCTGCCTTATTTCTTAAAAAGGATTCCTTCTGCACCAATATAATCAGTACTCTGTACATAAAATTTTACTTTAATTAGCAACTGTTCATTCTTTTTTTTTTTTTTGTGATACTGGGGATTGAACTCAGGGTCATTCTACCTCTGAACTATGCCCCCAACCCCATTTTTTTTTCTTTATTTTGAAACAGGGTCTCACTAAGTTGCGGAGGGCCTCACTAGGTATCTGAGGCTGGCCACGAACCCGTATCCTCCGGTCTCAGCCTCCCAAATGCTGGAATTATAAGTGTGCGCCACCACGCCCAGCTCTCATTCTTTGAAATAGAAATTTTAAAACTTTTCTATAGGTACCAGCTGATAGTCTATCTTTACCTTTTTATTTTTCCTTGTCTTATTGCTCTCTCCAATAAATATACCCTCAGATAATGAAACCTGAGTCCAATCAACTGATATCTTTAAAACAGAGCCAGGACCTTAGAAGTAATGGAGAAAAATTATTTCTAAGTATCTCAAAATTCATCCACATGAGTTCAAGTACTTCAATTAGAAGCTAATACCTAAAACCCTCAATAAGAACCTACTTATTATTATTTTAGGCAGAATGATTTGGTTAATAATCCAACAGAAGGAAAGAAGCAGTAAATTAGAGAAGAAATTAAATATTATAAAAAAGCATAGAGACAGAAGGGAAAAAATGATGCAGTGTAAATAACATGAACAAATGGGCAGAAACCTGGATCTAAGATGCAATTGTGGCTAATAGCTTTTAGATGTTGAACAAATCCAGAAATTTCCTTAACACGGTAATCTGTAAAATGAATTAACTGCACTAAATCAATATTTACTACAAAACAGTGGTTTATCAGATGATTAACAGTGATATCCATAAAGAAGAATTCATAGTACATCAAATTCAGAAATACTATATAATTTTGAATAGCATCCCCCAACAGAAATTCATAATGTGAATTCCTGAAGTTAAATGTAGTTAAGCCAATGTATTTTCCAAAGTTACTAAGTGATGAGACACACACCTTTGTATTTTTAGAAATAACTATTAGCTTAAGGGGAAAAAAAACTGATTTTACAAGGCACAATTTGAAACCCCCTAACCTAGAGGAACCCTAAAGTCCTCTTACATTTAAAAAAAACTAGGTGTTACAGGATATAGAATGGCCCCTTGATGAGATCATAAGTTGGTATTTGGAGTTGATATAATTGAGTCTGGAGAGTTGTAAGCCCAGCATTACAAAGGATTTATCTGGGTGGTGGCTGGAGGGGGTGGATCCCTGGGGGTACAGCCTTGTGATTTATATGTATAGTTCCTTCTCCCTCTGCTCCCTTGCTTCATTCTAGCCTCCATGATGTGAGGAGCACAGCCCATGTGCTCTTCCTCTCTCTGCCTCTCCCTGCCATGCCGTGAGATCCACAGTCCCTGGCCTCACGTGGATTGAACCCTAAAACCGTAAGAAAATTTTTTTCCTCTAAGTTATGTGTTCAGGTCTTTCAATTATGGCTGTGAAAATGCTTACCAGAACACTAGGCATTTATTAAAAAAAAAAAAAAAAGGACTCATTGAACGTCTATTATGTGTAAAGTGTTGTAGGAGGCACTATGCACAAAGCAATTAAAAAGATAGATTTCTGCCTTGTGGACATTATATTCAAGATCAGGAACATATCATACAATGTATGAGTTCAAAGAGAGCTAAGAGTTTAAACACACATAAAGCAAATAGGAAGATAGAATATGAAAATGGTCCAGTATTTGGGGAGGGCCCCTTTGTGGAGGAATCACCTGAACTGAGAAGTGAATGAAGTGGGTATGTCATGGGAGGATCTGGGGAAGATATCAGCAAATAGAAAAAATAACAATTGTTTTTATGTAAAAGAACAGCAAGAAGACCAGTGTGGCTAGAGCAAGGCAAGAGGGAGAACAATGAGAGATGAAATTTGATACTTAATAGGAGACCAACTAGTGTAGAATCCTGTTGGCCATAGAAAACACCTTAAGTTTGCTCTAAATAAAGTGGTATTCCACTAGGAAGAAGAGTTTGGAGCCAAGAACTATCAAAACTCTGATTTTCATTACAAAACATGACTCTAAACTTCCAGTTCTGATCATGATGGAAACAATGGTTATTGACCTTAAGCTTCAGTAATAAACAACTGTAAAACTGGATAAAATATATGAAGGATTTTCAGGCATTGGACAACTGGGACTTCGGGGCTGTGATCCAAGTATAGGAAATTGAGGGGTGAATCCTTCATGCTCCCTCCCTCTGCCTGAAGGCACCTTCTCAGCCCAGCACAGGAAACAGAGCCCAAACAGTACTTGGGAAACTCGGACAGGGGAATCACAGGTTCAAGATCAACATAAGCAATTAAGGAAGATCCTGTTTCAAAATAAAAAATAAAGAAATCTGAGGGTATAACTCAAATGTAGAATGCCTCCGGGTTCAAAGTGAAGTGAAAGAAAAAGAGATTAAAGTTTGGGGCTACTGAAGTGACTGAAATGTGTGACGCTTCACTGGTGAATTCCATCAAATGTTTAAGGAAGAAACAGCACTGGTGTTACACAAACTCTTTCAGAAAATACAGGAGGAAAGAATATTTCCTAGCCCATTCTGTGAAGGCAGAATAACCCTGATTTCAAAACAGAGACTTTACAAGAAGATAAAATATAGGTAATAGCCCTCATGAATGAAGATGAAAACAGTTACATGAAAAAATATAATAATAGGGCTGGGAAAATAGATCAGTGGTAGAGTGCTTGCCTAGCATGCATGGAGGCCCTGGGTTCAAGCCCCAGCACTAATGGGGAAAAATCTATATATAAAACAGTATTAAATAGAATCCAGCAATAGGTAATTACATGAAAATTGAGCAACATGAGCTATCCTCTACTTCATGATAAAAGGCTGAAAGCTTCCCCACCCCAGGATTGGGAATAAGGCAAGGATGTTCATTCTTGCCACTTCTATTCAGAAATATACTATAGATTCTAGTAAGTGGGCTAAGTAAAAAATAATAATAAAAGCAATACATCCTGGAAAGAATGAGAAGGAAGAAGGATATTGCATTAATTTGTAGTAACATAAATATACATATATAATATACATATATAATATACATATATATATTATAGAAGTGAGTTAAGCAAAATCACATGTCAATATTCAAAACACCAGTTGCTGTTCTATATACTAGCAAAAAATATTGGAATATAAGAATATTTAAATATACCATTTACAATAGTCACAAAAACATAAAAAATAGAAGTTTAATAGTTGTCCAAGATCTCCATATAGAAAAACTGAAAAACATTACTAAGAGAAATTAAAGAATAGATATTCTTTAAATAAGCAGAGAAATAAACTATGTTCGTGAATTGGAAGACTCAATATTCTTAAGATAGAAATTCTTCCCAATTGACCTATAAATTCAATGTAATCTTAGTCAAAATTCCAGTAAACTTTTTTTATTGACAAGCTGGTTTAAAAAAATGTATATTGAAGCTGGATGTGGTGGCACACTCCAGTAATCCTAGTACTTAGGAGACGGAGACAAGAGAATCACAGATTTATGGCCAGCCTCAGCAACTTAAAGAGGATTTTAGCAACTTAGTGTGACCCTGTTTCAAAATAAAAATGGCTGGAAAGTATAGATCACAGGTAAAATGTCCCTGGGTTCAATTCCCAGTAATTGAACACACACACACACCTACACACACACACACACACACACACACACACACACACACACACAATGTCTATGGAAATGCCAACAATCTAGAATAGCTAAAACAACCTTTAAAAAGAACAAAATTGGCATGGCATGGTGGCACATACTTGTAATCCCAGTACTTGGAAGGCTGAGACAGGAAATTGCAGGTTTAAGACAAGTCTCAACAACTTAGAGAAACCCTGTTTCAACATAAAAAATAAAATTCAGCTGAGGTATAGCTCAGAAGTAGAATGGCTCTGGGTTCAATCCCTAGTGCCAAAAATAAATAAATGAATGAATAAATAAATAAATAGCACAATGCAGACTAGGAGAAAATATTTTGCAAAATATCCCTAACAAAGTACTTGTATTTAGAATATATAAGTAACTTCTACAACTCAATGATAAAAAGACAAGCAAATTGCTTTTCTAAAATGAACAAAAGGTTTGAACAGACTTCATTAAAAGCAAATATGAATGGCCAATAAGTACATGAAAAAGTATTCAACGTCATATGAACATATTACATTTTTTTTACCCATTCTTGTATTTAAAGAATATCTTTGCTATCTCCATTTTTAGCTTTTAGAAAGTTGCTATGAATATATATATAATTATATTTATTTATTTATTTATTTATTTATTTTTGGTGCTAGGGATTGCACCCAGGGGCATTTTACCTCTGAGCCACACCCCCAGCCATATTTTTTATTCTTTATTTTGAAACAAGGTCTCACTAAATTGCAGAGAGCCTTACTAGGTAGCCGAGGCTAGCCTTGAACCTGTGGTCCTCCTGTCTTAGCCTCCCAAGTACTGGACTTACAAGCATGCGTCATCACACTGGCTTGCTATGAGTATTTTATGTGTTTTTGTGGACATATGTTTTCATTCCTCTTGAGCAAAATATGTAGGAGTAGAAAATCTAGATCATTGGATAGATATATATTTAATTTTATGAGACTGCCAAGCCATTTTCTTTTTTTTTTTTTTTTTTTTTTTTTGCGGTACTGAGGATTGAACTCAGGGGCATTCTACCTCCGAGCTACACCCCCAGCCTATTTTTTATTCTTTATTTTGAAACCGGGTCTCACTAAGTTGAGGAGTGCCTCACTAGGTAGCTGAGGCTGGCCATGAACCCAGATCCTCCGGTTTCAGCCTCCCAAATGCTGGGATTACAAGCGTGCGCCACCACGCCCGGCTTGCCAAGCCATTTTCTAAAGTAGTTGTACCATATTATTCTACCACCAATGGCATATAGGGATATAGATCATTTCAAATCCTTCTCAACATTGATATTGTTAGTCTTCTTAACATTAAGTATTCTAATAGACATATAGTATGATCTAATTTGGATTTAATTTCCTCATTGATGCTGTCAAATATTTTTTATGTACTTATTGGCCATTCATATTTGCCCTTAATAACATCTCTGTTCAAATCTTGTGTTCATTTCAGAAATATGAAGAAAAATATAACCAGAGATGATAATGATAAAGAGCATCAATTCAAGCCGAGTGTGGTGGCACACACTTGTAATCTCAATATTTGGGAGGCCAAGACATGGATCACAGGTTTGTGGCCAGCCTCAGCAACTTGTGATGCAATCTGCAACTTAGTGACACCCTCTTTCAAAATAAATGGTAAAAATTGGGTTGGGGTGGAGCACAGAGATAGACTGCTCCGCAAAAAAAAAAAAAAAATCAATTCATCAGGAAGATACGACTATCCAAATGTTTCAGTTCCTAATAATAGAGAACTACAAAATGCATGAAACAAAACAAACTGATAGAGCTATAAGAAGGAAGAATCGAATCACAAAATTACAATTATAGTTGGCAATTTCAACATCCCTCTCTTAATAATTGATTTTTTATGGATAAAATATCAGTGCAGTGCAGATATGAAAGACTATGAAGTGACATTTATAGATAAACACTGCACCCTGAAAAAGAATTTTACAAGATTTCTTTCAAAGAATATATATATATATATATGTGTGTGTGTGTGTGTGTGTGTGTGTGTGTGTGTACATACACACATAAGTACATAGCAGTCAGAGTGCAAAGAACAGGTATAATGGTTTCATACAATCCACCCTAAGGACAGCTCTAGATATAATTATATCAGTTAATAATTCATCTGGGCCAGGCCTAGTGACACACACCTGTAATCTCAGTACTTGGGAAACTGAGGTGGGGGATCACAGGTTCAAGGACAGCATAAGCAATTAAGCCTGACCCTGCTTCCAAATAAAAAATAAAGAAATCTGAAGGTGTACCTCAGAAGTAGAATCCCCAGTACTACCTCCCCACAATAATAATAATAATAATAATAATAATTCAACTGGAGATAAACAGATTGTGGGAATGATAGTTTAAATAAATAGGGTGTCATTTTTCTTACATAGCAGCAATGAATCAATGTTTTCAAAGATGAAAATTTCTGTGATTCTCTTGGCTTTTTACCATAAATATTGATCCATTAAAGTAATTTTTAAAAATTGTAATAACTTCAATAAATAAAGCCATCATTTCCACAGTTCAATGTAGAAAGAAGCTGAAAATAAAAAGTACAGTACAGCTTCAGTCTCTTCTTACCAGAAGTTTAAAACAAACAACAAACAGAAAAACTTTTCCCAGAAGACCCCAGCAGAATTCGTGTGTGTGTGTGTGTGTGTGTGTGTGTGTGTGTGGTACTAGGGACTGAACCCAAGGACATTCTACCTCTGAGCTACACCCCCTAGTCCTATTTTTTTGTTTATTTCGAAACAGGGTCTCACTAAGTCACAGAGGGCCTCCTGTTGTTGAGGCTGGCCATGAACCTGTGATCCTCCTGTCTCAGCCTCCCACGTACTGGGATTACAAGCATGCACCACGATGCCTGGACTCCCAGCAGAATTCTGTTCAGATCTTATTGGCCAGAATTTAGTTGCATGGCAATCCTTTAAGGGAAGCTGGGAAAGGGAAAATGAAAGGAGGATTGTTTTGAAAAGCTTAGACCAATGCTTTCCTATAGATATTTTATGCAAGCCACATGTATACTTTTTAAGTAGACATTTTAAAAAAGAAACAAGTGAATTTATAATATTAATATATTTTGATCCAATATATCCGAAATATCATTCCAACATGCTATCAGTGTAAAATTGTTAATAAGGTATTTTACTTTATATATATATATATATATATATATATATATATATATATATTTTTTTTTTTTTTTTTTTTTTTTTTTTTTTTTTTTTTTGTGGTACTGAGGATTGAACTCAGGGGCATTCTACCTCCGAGCTATACCCCCAGCCCTATTTTTTATTCTTTATTTTGAAACCGAGTCTCACTAAGTTGCGGATTGCCTCACTAGGTAGCTGAGGCTGGCCGCGAACCCAGATCCTCTGGTCTCAGCTTCCCGAATGCTGGGATTACAAGTGTGCGCCACCACGCCCGGCTTACTTTTTATATTTAGAAGGGTCTTTTTTGTTTTTGATTTTTTGTTTGTTTGTTTGGTCTTTTGGGCACTGGGGATCGAACCCAGGGTGTTGCACTTGCAAAGTGAGAGCATTGCCACTGAGCTACATTCCTGGCCTATACTTAGTTTTTGAAGTTCAGTATATATTCTATACTTACAGCATATCAGCCTTATTTCATATGCTCAGGAGCCATATGTGACTAGTAGTTACCATATTGGATATCACAATTCTGGAGCAATCACGAACCATTGCTGAGACAAGCACACAGCAATAATGTCAGGTTTTGTTAATAGGGGAAAGGAGAGATATAGGGTGGATATGAATATAAGCAACTAACAATGGCAGTTGCATCAATACAATCACTAAAACATTATCCATTAGCTTAAATGGTCAAATAAATGCGACATTAAGTGGTTTTTGTTCAAGTGTTCAAGGAAGCCCACAGACTATTTTTAGAAGTTTGTTATACAATTTAAAAAGGGTTTTATGTTCTTTAGAAAACTTAACATTAAAGACAAACTCAAGTTCCCAGACTTTATTCATTCAGTGTTTACTGATTGCTTAATACATTTATATTAGATAGCTTTCCATCACTGTGACAAAATACCGGAGATAATCAACTTGTAAGAAGAGACTTGTTTTGGCTCAGAGTTTCAGTGGTTTCAACCCTTGGTCAGCTGACTCCACTGCTTTTTTACCAGAGGCAAGGCAAAACATCATGGTGGGAAGACATGGTGAAGCAAATCTACTCATCTGGTAGTAACCAGGATTCAGAGAGAAAAGGAGATGCCAAAATCTCAACATCCCCTTCAAGAGCACACCCCCAGTGACCTCAGATCTTTCCACTAGGCTCCACCTCTTAAAGATTCCACCAGCTCCCAGTACTGCCATCAGTACTGAACCATTGGGAATACTTACAATCCAAACCATAACATTATTTTTTCAATCCCTACAAAGGCTTCAATTCATTCTTTGTTACCTCTAAGTCTTTACATGCTTTTTCTTCTGAAAGGAATATGGTCCCTTCTAGTTCCACCTTCCTGTCCCTAAACCTGTCTGATTCTAACTCACCTTTCAGGACTCAGATTAAATGTTACTGCCTAGGGAAAACCTTTTTCTAACTCCATGTAATTACATTACATACTTCCATGGCCTGCTATCACCCACCTATTATTATGCTCATTGCAGTTTACTGTAATTACTCCTTTTATTATCCATCACTCTCACTATACTGTATGCCCCACAAGGTCTGAGATCTTGTCTATTTCCCAAGTTGACTCTTTTGAAAAACATACTGCTTAAAGAAGAATTCAGTCTTTCTGGTTTCTGCATGGTTGGGCTACCACTTTATCATGCCCTTAAAGCTATAGGTGCATGTCTCTTTGTGATAGCAAATTCATATGATGTTGCTATTATCTCTACATGTCTGTTTTTTCCTCACAGGACATCATGACTATCTTAGCACTTAGCACTGTTCCTAGAACAGAGTAGTTGATTAAATAAATGTTTGATGAATGGATGGATAGATTAATGAGGAGTGACTGAGTAAATGCATAATTTGAAATTTTTATTTTAAATTTGTAAGCCCCATGAGGTCTGAGATCTTGTCTGGGATGAAGCAGACTGCTTGCCCTGTTTAATATATACTTGTTCAATGAATGAATGAATGAATGATTGAATAAATGAATGAATGAATTGCTATCTACTATACTAAACTGTGAAAAAAAATTAAAAACACCTCAAAATAAATGAACAGTAGAACAATGTGGTTAATACTACTACAGAAGCATGAGCAAAATGACCTAGAATACAGAAGAGAGGTTAAACTGAGTCTTGCAAAATGCATTCACCATGGAGTCAAGGTGAGTTAGAGTATCCCAGGCAATAGTCTAGCAAAGACACAAAATCTTGAATTAAGGCAATTAGAGTGATTGGAAATCCAAGGCATATTTTGAGAGTAAAATCAATAGGATTTGGTGAGTATGGAGGAAGCAGAAGGTATTCAAAATGACTTCCACATGTTTATCTTAAGTAGCTAGGCTGGTGGTCATTCTATTCACTAAGAAAGAATTAAAGGAGAAGTAAATGTCTGGAAAGAAGAAAAAATTAACTAAGCTGAGAACAAACAGGATATTAGGGTTTAAAGAAAATTGGGGGTATAAGTGTTAAAAAATAGTTGCAAATTTGAAATGAAAGACATATGTAAGGAGTTCACAGACCAAATACCCACAAAAATATAACATGGTTAAAATGTAATGCAGTTGTTGCTTTGAAAACACATAGAATAGCTTAAACATCCAAACAAATGATGCTTTTTCCAGGCCAGTCACCTTAGTAGGTGCACTCAGGCTGACTATGCTGCTACTGCTGCTAACAATACTTTTAACACTCCTTTCAGGGGCCATTCTTTAAAGAGAACAAGATGTTCTTTGGAAGGTTTGGTGGCAAACCTTCATTGTTTCAAGAAGAATTTGATTGGGGAAACAGAAAATTTAGGACTAAGTCTATTAGATAAAATGAATGAATGAATGATCATATTTTATAAAAAATTTTTATGCTTAGAAAGAGCAGCAGCAAGTGGCAAGAAGGATTTTCTTATAGGAATTATAATGTGAACCTTCAAGCAATTTTAATTCAACAAATACTTATGCAGTGTCTATGGGACAGGTGCATAATGGCTTATGTGCATAAGGGTAATGTGTTTTGTACTGTAGCAGTATCAGTGGAGTAAATATTCATTTTATCAAGTTGACTCTTTTGAAAGACATACTGCTTACAGAAGAATTAGGTCTTTCTGGTTTCTGCATGGTTGGGCTAAATAACACTTATCATACTCCTAAAGCTCTAGGTGTGCATCTCTTTGATAGCATATTATTATGGTGACGCTTATTATTATCTCTACATCTCTGTTTCCTTCACAGGACATCATCATTTTCCTAGCACTTAGCATGGTGCTTGGGACAGAGTAGTTGGTTAAATAAAATGTTTGATGAATGGATGGATAGACTATGAAGGAGTGACTGAGAAAATGCATAATTTGAAATTTTCACTCAAATTTCTGCTCAAATGAGTTGTCCTCCAAGCAGCATTTACTAATCAGCCGATCTAAATTTCCCCTCATGAAGTGGGCCAAAAGTTGTGTGCATGTGTGTTTCTATCACTCTACACCCCAATGCAATGTATAATTGCAATGCACCATGTAAAAATATTGAGGAACAAAAAAAAATCTTGAAGAATAAATTTCCCCTCATAACTATCGGTACTCTGCGGATCAGTCTCTTATGTTTTCTCATTGCTTTAATTTTTTCCATAATATTTATGAGTATCTGAAATTAATGCATGTGTGTATCTATTTTCTATTTTCTTTCTCTCTCAGTAGAATTTAACTGTGATGGTTAATTTTATGTATCAACTTGACAAGGCTAAGGGATGGCCACATAGCTGGTAAAATGTCATTTCTGTCAATGTCAGTGAGGGCATTCAGGACGAGATTAGCATTTGAATTGGTGAACTGAGTAAAGCAAATGGCCTTCCCCAATGTGAGTGGGCATCATCCAGTCTTACTCGAGTCCAAGGAAGGCAGAGGAAGGTGACTGTTGTCTCTGCCTGAAATGGAGAATCCATTTTCTCCTACACTGAACATTCTTGCTTCTCAGGCTTTCAGACTCAGACTTACACCATCAGCTACTCACCTCCCCTCAATTCTCAGGCCATCAGCTTCATACTGAATTATATGATACACTTTCTTGGTTCTGCAGCTTGTAGACAGAAAATTATAGGACTTTTCAGCATCCCTAACGGCAAGAGCCAATTTCTGTAATAAATGCTCTGTTGCATATATCTCTATATACTCATTTTACTAGTTCTGTTTATCTGGGGAACCCTAACTAATACAATAATAACCTTCATGAAAGCAGTGACCTTACTTATGTTGTTCACAGAAGCATCCACCAGCACACAAAACAGTTGCTGGCACAGTAGTTCTTTTAAAATAAATAAATGCGTGTTTCAGTTGTCCATTGCTATGTAATTAATTATATCAAAACGACAATCATTTTATTGTATCTAATGATTTTGTGTGTCAACAATTAGAGCAAGGCTCAGCTGGGAGGTTCTTCTGTCAACTGAGGACATTTAGTGCTAGTCAGTTGATTGGGAGAGCCTAAGACAACTATACTTACATTTCTGACACTGTGGCAAGAATGACTGGAAGTATGAGCTTAGCTGGGTTTGATGACCAGAGTGCCTGCATGTGGTCTTAATGCAGTTAGATTTATTACTTGATGGATGAGACCACCCAGAGTGAGCATTCAAAAATATGTTTGCCAGAAGATGCAAGTTTTCCTCTAACTTAGACTCAAAACTTCCACTTGTCATATTCTATTCATCAGGTAAGTCATTAAGACTGGACTACTTTCTAGGGAAGGAGAATGTTTTCAAAGGGGGATTATCAGGGAATTTATGGGCATTTTTAAATCTTCTCATGCATGAAAGGGAAAGATATGAATATGTAAAATCATATAAGGATCTAAAACAGAACACTGATTGCCAAATGAGATAGACATAAGTAGCAGGAAGAACATAATTTACAATCCATATACCTATTCTCTACCCACAAAAAGACCAACTTTTATAGGGAAATCAAACTCTGGAAAATGTCTATAAAACACTTACTATGTAGTATATTGAGTACTTCATACATATTTGCTCAGTCCTTGCAAACCCACACTATTGAGTGGATATTTTATAATCATACCCTTATCACAAATTTTGAAACTGAGACACAGAGACATTAAACAATGCTCAAGATCACCCAATTAGTGAGTAATAGGACCAAGCTATAAACCCAGCAACTGTAACCCTAGAGCCCAAACTCTTATCCACCAAACCACAGTGCTCTCAAAGTAAGTTATAATATATTGCAAGGCTGGTTTTCTCCTTCAGAATGAGCAGGAGGGACCTACTTCAAGATGAAAAGGACATGAGCTTTAGAATCAACCCTGTGTCCTAACCATGTTACTTCCTAGAACTAACTATGAAACTAGGGGCAACTTATTTAACCTTAATTACCCAACTGCAGATTAGAGATGGTAATATCTAGTTTATAAAATAGAGTGAAGGTTAAAAAGGGTAATATAAAGTGCCTAGAAGTCAGGTGTGATGGAGCACACCTGTAATCCCAGTACTTGGGAGGCTGAGGCAGAAGGATTTTAGGTTTGAGGCCAGTAACTTATAAAGAGCCTCATCAACTTAGCAAAACTGTTTCCAAATTAAAATTAAAATAGGGCTGGGGGTGTAGCTCAGAAGTATAATGCCCTGGGTTCAATCACCAGTACAACAAAAAAAGTGCCTAGAATATAGCCACCACTTTAAAAATGTTAAAAAGTATTCGTTCATTCCTTTCTCGAATACATAACTAGTGCCCTACTTAAAGGGAGAATCAATCCCATTGTGTGTCACAATTTTTCAGAGGAATTTCTCATGACATCATTAAATATTTATACTGAGAAAAAAAGTGCTCTAGAAATTTAGATTTATCTATCTCCTTAACCATTTCGGTTTCTGCCCTATCTAGTGTTAACAATAGAATCAATTCTTTAACAAAAGCAAGGTTACCACTGACAAATTAATAGTAGGGAGCTGTCAGCACTGGCTTTCATTGGCAATAGAAATGTCCTTTCAAAATGTTTACTTTTTCCTCAAAATCAGAATTAGAATGACCTATAAAATAATATTTATTAGAAAGAAAAATGTTCTAGTGGCTAGTTCTATGTGTTACTAAGTACTATAGGGGACGAAATGATGACACTAGGATATTAGCCCTTCTAACTCTCACAGTATTACCAACCTCATTATCATGAATATTTTATTACCAATAGTGTATAGACATGGTTTTGTAAGAAAATGATTTTCTTTTCCACAGCAAAAAGAACAAGATTGGCACTCAGCCACTTATAACTGTTATGTATAACAATTTACACTAGTATTTTAAATCTTAAATTAGCTACTTGCCTACCAAATAATAAAGAATATCGATTTCATTTACTATTCTCAAATTCTGTACTTCCCGAATAAGGCTAAGAAATAAATGAGAACAGGCATTCTGAAAATAAAGAGTATAAGTATGCCATTAAACAAGATACGCAGTAGAACAGTTTGTAGTGACCTAAGGAAAAGGCTTGGAGCTGTTACAAGAAAAAGATGGAGAAAAAAATGACGAAGTCAAGGGCAGAATAGTTCAGAATATAGGGCTTAGACAAATATATGGCACAAACAAGGGATGAAAACATTCTCAACTTCAAATGATGCTATATTTACAAGTACCACATTTAAAGTTCAGAAGTGTCTCCTAGAATACATTTTATAATGACTTAAGTTACCAAATTAGAGTTTTTGAATCTTAGAGTAGAAAGACTTCTCTGAAGCAATTGCATATGAGAAAGTCACAGAACTCAGGGAGAAATGGGGGCGGGGAAACAGTCTGGTGACTCCAATCTTCTTGAAAATTATAAAGCTGTATTTTTTACAAATGAGAACAGCAGAACAACCTGGATCTTGAAAAGAGAATTTTTTTTTTTCAGTACTGGGGATGGAACTTAGGGGCATTCTACCTCCAAGCTATACCACCCCCCCCCACCACCACCACCCCCCCGCTGAAGAGAGCAAATTTTAGAGAGAACTTAAAGAGAAACATGGAAGACAGAGGAGCCTGCTTAGACTTTGAGAAAGCAATCTCCAAGGGTAAAACTGTGATTTATTAAAACAAACCTAACCCTGTCATCTACTGCTTAGATCCCCATGATGGCTTCACATTGCCTTCATGGTTAAGTTTAGACTTGCCATCATACACAAGTCACTGGTCCAACTTAACCTCTGCAACTTCATTCCATATTTAACTTTCAGTTACATTCTGTGCTCCAACCATTGTGAAGAGCTAGTACTTCCTCACACCTTCCTTTTTGCACATGTTTCTTCTGCATGCAAAGTCCTCTCCTCTTACCTTTCAATGGCCAAGCTGATTTGTGAAAATTTATCTTGGGCATCATCTCCTCTGTGAAGCTCTAGTAGCACACATGGATACCTGGCACTAAGCAAATGGATTTAGAATTACTTTCTTCTTTTTTCTCCTATTAGACTGTGAGCCTCGTATCTCGTGTGCCTACCATGTTATCATAGTGCTTGAAATGTAGCTAAGTGCTCAGGGATGAATAGACAGGAGCGAATGCTTCCATTAGGCAAAAAATTACCTATGCATAGGTCTACTATCTTTTCCAGGTAATAGCCTGAATATTTGAGGACAGATATTATGTCTTAATTTATCTTCTTATACTCAATATTTCCACTTATTTAACATCCTGATCATGTTTGCCTTAGTGACCCAAAACTCCTTTTGAATAGATTTCCTATCTAATTTCATCTTGCTTTCTGACGTCCCTCAACTCAAAATAAGTCTTAGCATAGCACCTAAATTTTATCCAATTTATTTTGTAAGATTAACAGTAGACTTCTGAATAACTCATTTCCTCTATCATCTCTTACTCCAAAATTTATCCCCTTCAAGAAAAAAATTGCTCTTATCTCATTTTATCAAGTTGTCTAATCTTTGCTTCAGGGCCTTCTTCCATGCTATACCTTAAATGTAGCAAGACAACCACTGATAAACCAGTTGTAGCAATGGTTGGGAGAGAAGGGCAAGAGCTAACTGTGGAGTCTTAGCAAGGGAATATCTGGCTTGGGTGAGCTAGAGAGAATATTTGTAAATTTTTGTGCCTTGGTTCAAAATGTAAAGATTGCTAGGAAAAAAAAATCTACAAGAATGGTAAACCTTCTCTTTGTTTTCATGTAATTAGCTCTAAAATGTCAATTTCTGAGAAAGTCTTTATTCATACTTAGAATTATTTAGAAAGGTATTTAAAAAATCAAGAGGAAATGAACTCCTTGACTATAATACAAGACTTGATTGGAGGACTTGATTGTCCATCTAGAAACTAATCTGGTAGAATACATGTAGAATGATAAGAGCAAATAAGTGTACCTGCTTTAATTAAAGGTCAGCTTAGTTAACCTTGTTAAAAGGCTACCATCAGATTTTCTTTGACTCTCTAGTTCCAAAGTAAGAACAGTATCATGCTATTATTTCCTACACTCATCTATAAATTTAAAATTTTCATAATTTGATATGAAAACTAAAAATAACTTTTAGAAGACATGTAGAAAAATTCTTACATTATTCATAGCTTATTTAATTTCTTTTGCATCTATTAAACTTATAAATAGAAGCATATGTTATGGGTGAAGTTTATTCATTTGTCCACTCTATATTAAGTGTCTAGGTTCCTGCTGTTATTCAGAATAATGTGTGTACGTGGGGGGTGTGGTATTGGAGATTGCACCCAGGGGCATTCTGGGTTCAATAGCACCCCTGAGCTATAGCTCTTTTTATTCTTTATTTTGAAACAGGGTCTCACTGGGTTCCTGAGAATATCACTAAATTAGTGAGGTTGATCCTGAACCTGTGATCCTCCTGTCTCAGCCTCCCAAGTACCAGGATTACAAGCACACACCACCATGCCTAGCTCAGAATGATTTTTACCTGTTATTTTATAAGCACCAGAAATATTTAATTATTCAAAAGTTACTATCTCACACCTTTATTAAATGAGGTGCTATTCTCCCCATTTTAGAGATGAGTGAATAGGATTGTAAAGAATTTGCTGATTTGCTTCATGCCTTCTTTAGTGTATAGTACATCAAGGTGCCTGAAATGAGTAACATATCCTATGGCCTAAAGTTTCCAGTCATTAAATGTCTCCACATCTTACGTCTACCCTTACTGCTCATGTGTAGTAATTTAAATAACAACAGCCATCAGAATTCACAGATAAAGTAAGATTTTGTTTATTGTTCCACTTTCTAGATATAAATTTTGAAACTCAATTATTAAGTTTAATTAAGAGTAAAGTATTCCAGTTCATAGTAATTTGAAATTTCCTGCTTTACACGTTCCAATTATCACTGATTTATTTCTAAGATAACAAGTACAGAATTAAT
Source organism: Graphiurus murinus (assembly GCA_004027655.1). Taxonomy (NCBI): domain Eukaryota; kingdom Metazoa; phylum Chordata; class Mammalia; order Rodentia; family Gliridae; genus Graphiurus; species Graphiurus murinus. The sequence continues at coordinate 46,895 of PVLC010002255.1, read as the reverse complement.
ACATATTTCAGGTTTATATATGTATATATCTGAAGAGATTACATTAGAATCTCTCTTTCTCTCTCAGAGAGAAAAAGAGGTAAAGCGAAAGAGATTCTAGCATATTTGTGATTATCAATGTGGCTTTTAGGATCTTAGACATAACCATCTAGAATATAAATTTACTTTTCCAGTTGCTCTCAGGTTATCTAAGTACTATTTTTAGATTATAATCTCAGAGGGCAATAGCCTCATTATTTTGCTCAGAAATTCATTCCTTAGTTTTGCATCTCTATGAAGGATCTCATAGGCCCCATCTATAATAAGCAGCATATCCAATATGCTAATTTTTAAATGCTGCTTGGAAGAAAAAAAAAAAAAAAGGCTGCCTTCTTCTGATAAACCCCAGACTTTAATAACATGTCCTCTGAATTAATTCTGTAAATGTAGTATAAAGTTCAGCACAGCGATCTGGGCTGTTTAATTAGCTCACAGCTGCACTGCTGGGATAACATTTCTTATTGAGGAGGTAGCTTGTTATTCATTATTTGGGCTCTAGTTGGAGTCCAGTGGTCATCTGCAGCTTTCCTGAAAAATGGTGCATCTTTCTTTTCAGGGAAGACTATCTTATCTATGTGTTGTCATGCTTAATCATCACTTAGAAACACTTGCTAATTTTCTCACAATGCCTGTGTAGCCATTGAGTTGACCTTAACTTAAATCATAGCAACCTTCCATATATAAAAGGATCCTGTATTTATTTAAAAAATGATCAGTTATTCACTTAACTAATACATGTAACACACATACATGTCAACTTTTTTACTATTTCAAGATTCTTCAAACTTTTAAAATCTCCTTTTTTTTTTTTTTTTTTTTTTTTTTT